>JAFVLL020000381.1:0-16385 GCA_021397915.2 Tor tambroides
CTCTTTATCAATACTGCATTTAAATGCTGCAATCAATAAACAAATTATTCACAGGGTGTGGCATCTCTTCCCTGCTGTCTCACGCCGAATAGTTCATTAGTCCATGCCAATGCATTCTGTGGTGTGGAAATATTCATACACGCACACACAATATTGACTAAACATGAGGCCAAAAGCGCACTGCTAGTTTTGACGTTAGTGCTGTATGCAATAATTGCGTACATAGTTAAAAAGTATTTCATCACTCTACAACTCAATACTACCAGTGTTCACAAAGCAGCATGTGGCGGGCATGCAAGAGTGACGACAGGATCTGTCTTATTTAAATATCATTGTAAGATTTGACTGTATCAGCCATGTCAACAAGTTGATTTATTCATGTAATTAGTGTGTGTGTGTGTGTGTGTGTGTATATGTATATGCATATTTACTAAATAATAATTAGTTGAAACAGTTTGACATTTTTTACAGTGTATATTACATTATATTATAATATAATATTTTATAAATATTGTTTATAATATAATATAATACTGTATAATATAATATAATATAATATAATGTAATATAATATAATATATGTAATTTTATGTTCTTTCTTTTGTCAGGAAATGTTTAAAACGTCACGATTTGCATGGTTATTAATTAATGTAGATTTTACATCTCAGATAATTTGATCTTGGACAAGTTTGATGAGAAATATTTGAATGAATTTTGAAATCTCTGACTTTTGATTGCAGACTTTGGTATCCTGGCACATCTGAGTGCAGCTTGAGATGTGGTTGAGCTCTCTAGAGGAGACATGTGAGATTACCCGGGTCTTTTTACCCAGCAGAAGAATCTGAGAAGCAGAAGACCTCTGAAAATCTCCATTTGCTCTCCATTTAATCTCACAGCTGTTTAAACAAATGAGAAGTTAAACTGATCCCATTTGTGAGATTTCTTTCCTAGAGAAAGCTGCTTCTTCACATATTGTAGGTAGATTTGGTCTGGATACAGAACAGTTATTATATGAAATGGATACTATATCCATATCCTGGCAGTACAAAATGTCTTCAATATGCTAAACGGCTGAAATGCTCACCATGCTGTAAAATAGAGTGACGGTATGGTACAGTTATGTATTCCCAGGTGATGCTGCTCACTTGCCTGCACAGATTTTACATACCCAACAGCTCAGCAGAACCCGGGAAGAGCGTGACTCAGAGAAGCGCTCATACTGCCAAATGAGGATGAAAGAGACACTGGTTTAATCCACCCAGTAGATATAAGGAGGGGTTGAGAAAGAGAGAGAGAGGTAAGTCCTCACAAACTGTGTCCTATTCTCCCTTGAAAAGCTGCAGGGTAATTCACTCTTCTGAATAGTGAACTGTCCACTCAAATAACTCAAGACTCACAGTGATGTACCGAGATCCTCTCTCTGGAGGATTAGGGGCAATATGATGTGCATTTTTATGTGAAGGTGGATTTGTGCGTGTGTGTGTGTAGGTGCGTTGTGCTGTGTTTAAACGTGTGTGCATAGCAGATCTGGTCTTAGTCTTGAGGCGAGCCGAGTGTGACCCACTTTCCCTCTGAGCTTCTCTGCTAGAGATGCACTCAGGCAGGCAGGCACACACTCACACACACACACACACACACACACACACACACACGCTAAACGCCAACATCAGAAGACAGAGAGGAGGGGAGATAGAGAGAGGGAAGGAGCAGGGAGATGATGATACATAGCCGCTGCTGCACTCTTCAATTCAAAAATCAATCCCTGTTCCAAACCCGCCCCTCCAGCACTTTGTCATGTGCAAAAACACAGCGCCCATTTTGCTGGGGGATTTTCATCCAACAAGTAAGCACAGCTGCACCCCTGTGTGTGTACTTGTGTGTGGGTGTGCATACACTGCATATGCATGAGCAGAGAGTCATCAACCTCGGCTACGTGCCAGCGTGTGAATCCTCCATATAAAATGGCCTATACGTTAATAGTTCATCTAATATTAATGAGTCCCAAGTGTAATTGTATCACTGGGAAGACCTGCATGGAGATTACCCATCGAACTTTAACCGCAGAGTGCTGCGAGTCGCTAATGTGTATTTATTATCAGGTCAGCACTCATAATGTTGCACGCTATTAATGTGTGTTTCACAAATGCTGTAACAACAGCACTGTTAAGATGATGGTATACAAGGGTAATAAAACATCTAATTTCATCAAATTTAAAGTCACCGTGAAATCAAAACAGACAATTCTTATTTTTTTATGGAATATCGCAGTATTCATTATAAATGATTTATCCATGCACGTGATTATTTATTTTTTTAATTCATGTGCCCTTGTAATCGTTAATCAAAAACATTAACTTTAGCGGTAACACTTTACTGTAAGGTCTCATTTGTTAACATCAGTTATACCACGAGGCTGTTGAATGATGGATTCTGATTGATTGATGTACATTCTAAGGTGTGCAATTATTTCCTAGTAAAAGCATAGCTACAAAATGAAGCAGATACAGGTCTCTCAACTGTATTATAGTTCCACATTACTTTGCCAAATTATGTTATTTTAAAGATCCTTACAGCGTATAAAGACAAATAAACCAAAACCCACAAAAGACTCTGATCAAGCAAACACATATGATTAACAGTAGGATAAAAATGACAATTTCCATGTTATTCCAATTAAATTACTTTTTATTATTATTATTTTCATTTCTCATTAGTGCGGTGGTAACATCGCTGTTTTTGAATCAGTTAAACTTACAGTATCGCTATTAGTAGATACGCTGTTGCTGAACACTGGCTGAGAGATGCAGAGAAGCAGTTAATTCACAAACGCTTAATCTCTCCTTCTCTCTGTCTCTCTCTCTCTCTCTCCCAATAACTGCATTAGTCTGCATATCAATGGCTCAAGCCTCCGTATAGCTCTAAAATGATGTTTTGGAATTAGCACCGGAGGCTTGGGATGAGAAAGAAATTAGTTCTACACACAAGAGCATTTGAAGGACAAAATCCTGACAAATGTATTGTTTTAAAACATCTGAACAGCGTCTCGAGGTGTTGTGTCTATGGTATAAGAAGAATAATTGAATTCCATCACTCTCAGAAAAAAACAAAGATACAGAGCTGTCACTGGGGAAGTACTCTAAGGTACAAAAGCAAAAACTTACTAATATAGATACTAATATGTTCACTTAAAGGGTTACTCCACCCCAAAGGGAAAATTTTGTCATTAATCACTTACCCCCATGTCGTTCCAAACCCGTGAAAGCTTCATTAGTCTTCGGAACACAATTTAAGATATTTTAGCTGAAAACCAGGAGGCATGAGACTGTCCCATTGACTGCCAAGTAAATAACACTGTCAAGGCAAACTGCATACGCTGTTCTGTGTCAGCTGCACCACATGGATACATTTTCTACGTTTATTTATGCTTTGATTTGCACGAAAACAGCGTATCCGTGTGGTGCGGCTGACACAGAACAGCGTACGCAGTTTGCGTCCAGCGGATACTCTCCAAAATGGCACTACAGTGACGTGGAGGAGACGTATTGTTGAATAAAGTCATTATTTTTGTTTTCTTTGCATACAAAAAGTATTCTCGTCACTTCATAACATTCAGATTGAACCACTGATGGCAGATGGACTATTTTGACGATGTCTTTCATACTTTTCTGGGTCTTGACAGTGTTATTTACTTGGCAGTCAATGGGATAGTCACAAGCCTCCCGGTTTTTATCCAAAATATCTTAAATTGTGTTCCGAAGATGAACGAAGCTTTTACGGGTTTGGAACGACGTGGGGGTAAGTGATTAATGACAAAATTTTCAGTTTGGGGTGGAGTAACCCTTTAAGGTTAGTAATATGTTCTCTTAAGATTAGGTAATGGAATTTCAGTAATTATTCACTGAAAAACCCTCTAATTTCATTTACACATTATTATTGAAAAGAGCAGCATGAACATTCTAACTAACATCATTTTTTGTGTTCCTTACAGGTAAACGATGACAGAAATTTCATTTTTGGGTGGACTATCCCTTTAATTTATGTCAACAACTGTCTCATATGACATCAGAACCTAGAAGACTAATTTTCCGCTGGTTCCTTTTCTCATGGGGTTTTATAAAGGGTTTTTTAATTTATAAGTAAAACAAAGCCTTTGGTAAACATAACTTGATGATACTTTGATGTTTTGTTCTACAAAGTAAACTGCACACACCCATACTGAAAATTCAAATTTTGAAGCAATGATGTTTTTTTTTTTGTTTTTTGTTTTTGCAAAAACACTCTGAAAAGTTTCTAATAAGTTACTAGATAAGACAGTTTGGGGTGTGAGTGTGTGTTGTAGAATTAAACATCAATCAAAGTATTGTCAAGTGTGTATATATATATATATATATATATATATATATATACATATATATAGTCAGTCCTGCAGTCAGGTCTGCAGATTTAGAACAGTTGAGTAAATCTTGAGTAAATCTTTCTTTTTTTAAGTTAACTTATTGAGCAGGTATCATCTAATGTTTTTTGTATTTTGCAGACACTGTCACATTTTTTAAAATCATGTTAGAACAGCACTGTCAGTGGCAATTGGTTCAATATTGTCCATGTATTTGCAGTATTTCTAATTCTGACAGTATAGAACCACACCTACAAGGTACAAGTGTAAAAGACTTTAAACCAGTGATTCTTTGAATGTAACACCAGTGAAATCCTGAAAGTGACAAAGTGTTTTGGCACTGCGCTATACAGTAGATGATTATACATTATTGGAAATTACTACTTGTAAATATGGGTTGGTTAAAAAAGAACCACTTGAAACCTATCATTTAAAGTGTCAGTGGTAAGTGTTATCAGTTTTCCATGTGAATGTATTTTGGTTTGCATATGAAAAGCAATTCTGAAAGTTCAGCATCATAACTTCTCATAAACTATTTGGACACTGAAGCCACACTTAAAAATGCATGAATGTCATTGCATTAGGTGAAATATGAAACCAAGTGGCATTTATTCAAAAGAATGATTGTAGAAGCACACTTTTCAAGCAAAACATTTCACGAAATGGAATTGTAAATTTATATTTACGTTTGAAGATTCCACTAGGTTTGTTATGTTGCTATCTACAGCAAGTGGCATTCATATATTTTTCAAGTGTGGCTTAAGTATCAAAATACTTTTTGGGGCCATTACTTTCTGTACTTCTCAAGAAAGGCAAGGTAGTCAAAATCCCACTGAAGAAAATAATTAGCCTGGCACAATCAACTCTTTTTATGTACTCGTCTTGTGATTAGTTTTCCGATGCAGGTCTTAGCGAGTGCCACCTTAACGTAAACACAGCTAATTAGCGGAAAGGCAGATGTGTGCTCGTGAAGAAAAAAAAGTCAGAAATGAGCAACTCATTGTGCGCTGTCAACTCATGTCAGTGAATATAGAGAGAGAACAGGAAGCAGTCTCTAAGTTCTTTTTGGAGCGCATTAGCAGTACTTGATGAGTGGTAAAATGCTGCATTTGTCATTGTGACACACTCCTGGCCCCCACAGAGACAGACTGCAGTTAAAACTCAGCCCTGATAGATTACAGAGACGACTACATTCATAACCCAGCTGTATACCTCTATGCTGAGACGTCGCACATGTTCGTCCTGCCTGCGGATGTTCAGGTGTTTATTGATGGATGCCTTTGGATGTTATTGCTTTGTTTGCTTATTTATTGTGTCTGTCCTTTTGACAGCAATCCATCTTGGTTGTACACCAGGGTCAGTGTGTGTGTGTGTGTGTGTGTGGCAAGGGAGGAGAAAGAGAAATCGTGTGTCTTTCAAAGTGTAGTTCATCTTGTCACCAAGGAACAGATTTATCATAATGATGTGTCACTGTACACAAAGCATCGTAACAAAAGCATAATATGTCTGAAATGCAGGTCTAACTAAACAAAAGGCTATGCATACACACAGAAACATGGCCTTTAATGCATTTGGCTAAGCAAAGACCATCAATAACAGTGATCTGAGTTTCTATTGCAGTCATAAACAAGCTTTTTATTCCTCTCTCTCTGTCTGTCTCTCGCTCTCTCTCTCTCTCTCTCTCTCTCGGTAGTATCGATATGCCTAATGAAGAAGATTACAGGACATGCATACTAGATGTCCCAAATGATCTACTGAAATTTCCATTTCCATAAGAAACCCCAAAGCGGTGAAAAATACTCAATCCCGACGTGCAAATATTGTTTACCAGGGGCCTTTATTGCGAAGCCTGTGTTGTGATTCTGTGAGTAGTAATACATGCAGCTTAGCTCTAGTTTAACTCACTTTTATATTGCAGAGCGTTCTGCCCTGATTATGGAAGTCACTGCGCTTCAGTAATAAGGGATCATATATTCATGTTCTGTGCATTCAATGCGCATTTAATAAAAACATCTACCCTGACTGTGCTTAGATGTTGCTCTTTTATATCTCAGGAGATTTAATGGAGTTCTGTTTTATTTAAGCATCAACTCTGTCTCAGATCGTTCTTCTTTTATATTTCTCCTTTGGAATGGAGACAAAATGATACAGCTGTTGGAACAAGAATATAGAGTAATTCAATGAATAATACTGTAATTATTGAATTATTATTATTGAACTATTACAATTATTGAAAAATAATTCAAAAGTGTTGTTTAAACTGTGGAATTCTGGCATCAAAACAAGACTTTGAGAGTGATTTTTCACAGCAACGGCAGAAGCCACCACAAAACAATTAATAAATACTTTTAAATAATATGTAAATAGTTGATAATTATTAGTTATTAATAATTATTAAAAAATAAATTTAGTCTTGGGAGATTTAAAGATAAAAAGAAATGGAAATATTGTGATGCAACTCACCATTTGATCATGCATGCATTAGGATTTTTAAAATGAGAAGAAACCCTTTTGAGAAGAAATTTTTTGTTGAGGTCAAAGGTCGTGCGTCTAATTATCTGTACAGAAATAGGTTAGGCAGATGTCAACATGAACATCCACTCATCCTTGAAAACCACGACCAAAACTACGTGCTTTACAACGTAATAAAAAATCTGACCCAAATTAATAGAGTTTCACTTGCAACATGGATAAATGAGGCTTGTACTGACCACAATTTGTTTTGTGCTATGATTTATTGGCTGCCAAAAGCATGAAAACAATGAAATTCAAGAGAAATTTAGAAAGCAAAACTGACCTATGTCTTGTCAGAACTTTTGGACTATGCAGTTCATGGTAATAGTAATTCTGTTATTAATTATATTATAATTAATTTTAATGTTTAAGTTTAAAGTAATCATGCTAATTTAAATACTGCTTCTAAATATTAATAACATTCATTTCGATGTTTGATTTTAGGGCTAATTTGGATCATTTTTCATACTGAGTTGGGTTGTCACTTAATGTCCAATGGAAAATCTGCATCCCAAAGCAAAAGCAGTTGAGAGCCTGGAGTCTTTCTCTCAGGGGAAAAATCTGAGAAGCAGGAGACTTAAGCAAACGTCTCCATTCACTCTCCCATTAATTTCATTGCTGTCATATGAAAGCCTGCCTTTTGATCTCATTGTAACTGTTTTCCTATGAGGATCTAACTTCGCATGAGGATTTTGTAGTGCTGTCTTTGAATCTGTCTCAGGGAACGAGATGAGGTTTGCCTGCGAACATCTTGGGATGTCAGTGCCTATCTGGACTGAGCACTTCTTGAGGTCATAAAATGTTGACGTTGAATGTGTATTTTCGTCCGCTGCCATCATCCCACATTCAGGGCATCCATTTTTAGAACAAAAGCCATGATTTCATATCCCAAAATAACAGCGACTGTACACAGGAGGAAGCTGTCTTCTGCACACACATCACAAAGTCGCTCAACCAAAGAAATGCAGGTTACAACAAACTGCTATATCATTATCTCTCTCTCTCTTTTTCGCTTTCTTGTTGTCTCGAGCACTCTTTTCCTCTTCATCTTTCTGTTTCGCTCTCTTTTCGTCTCCTCACTCTCTCCATCCATCCCTCCCTTTTTCTCTGTCAAGAAGTGGGCTTTGATTAAAATATATCTCTTTTTGTCTGTGAAACCTGACTCGGTGCGCTCGCACTGTACCAGCTCACATCATTATGCGATGAGCACCAAACAAAATCTGCTCCTCTTTGTCTTATTCTCGTCTGTGACTCATTCATTACCATGTGAAAGATCAAACTCGAGCACTATAGCTCTCACAAAAGAGAAGCATGCTAAAGCGAGTTTTCCAAGCCAGATTTAAACAAACAAACAAACAAGCAAACAAGCAAGCGAACGAGCAAACAAACCGCACATGCGCAGCATACGTCCTGGAGTTTTAACTCCTCATCTTCAGTTCGAGCTGCAGGCTCCTCATGATTGCCTTATGAAACGGTAGCTTATCTAGAGCATCTTGAGAAAAAGCTGGAGAATATTATTTATTATTTCATTTATTTTTTTCAAAAACGAGTTGAGCCAATATAGCCAGGCAGGCCTAGTCACTCAGATGGATTCCAGGCAGCCTCATCTTCTTCATCCATTGATGAGTGGGGCAAGAGAAATAGGTCAGAAGAGAATGAACTACATTCTCTTTGTTCACTGACTTGTTACATGAAATGATTGAAGTTTATTGCTTCCACTGTCATATTTAGTCACTGGCCTCTGATCGCCTTACAAGACTGCCCCTTGGATGATTGTTTGCAATATTAATATATACACTGCCCTGCTTAGCCTTGTTCCCAGGTGTAAATAAGTCATTCTTTTCATGTACATGATAGGCAGAAGTGGAGGAAGATATAGATGCTGACTTAAGTGTGAACTCAATACCAATACAATACCAGTTGGCCGCCAGTTGATGGCAAAGATGGATGGATTATGCCCCAGGCCAACAGGGCCAGTGTTTTGGGACCTGTGACGGTCAGAGTGCTCCCACACCTGAAATAAGGCACTCTGAATGTAAAATTTATATAGACAGATGAAAAGCACTGGAATATGTGCCAAAGACGTGATTTAAATGAACAAGCGGGTTTACTGAGGTTTTGAAGCTGTACATCGGTCTACATTAGTGTCACTGCTGAAATTAGATTACACAAATGAAATTGTATGATACTTGTAAGTTCTCAAATTGCTACTTCTCGTTATTGAATTTGATGCATCTCCCCAGTTTCGATATTCATTAATTTTTTATTTTACTGCAGGGCTAAATATTTCTGTTTTGAAACTTTGAAACTGGCAATGAATATAAACATGTCAACAAATTATCATAAATCTGACTACAAATACAGTATGTGCTCTCCACAGACAACAGAAGTGGACTGAGTACCAGGGTTGTGCATATACTTCTGTTGTCTGAAACATACCATTTGTAGTCAGATTTATGATAATTTGTTGACATGTTTATATTCATTTGCCAGTTTCAAAGTTTCAAAACAGAAATATTTAGCCTGCAGTAAAATAATGAATATCCAGAAACTGGGAGATGCATCGTCCAAATAACGAGAAGTAGCAATTCGAGAACTTAAAGGTGCAATTACAGTTGTACCCTCTTTTAATGTAATCTAATTTCAACAGCAGTGACATAATGTAGACCGATGTACAACATTCAAAACCTCAGTAAACCCGCTTGTTCATTTAAATCGTCTTTTTTGTTTTTAAAAATAGAGCCTATATCATTGTAACAATCGTCATAAATAGCAGATGGCATATTTTACATATTCTTCCATTAATAAAGATTAGAAATGTACATTTGTATAAAAAGGTTGCCATTTATATGAAAATATACAAAAGATCATACTTTTGATGCAAATAATTAAAAAGTACACCCCCAAACTTCACACAACTTTAAAGAAAAGGAAATGTAATTATGGAGTGATAATTCAGAACTTTCATTAAAACATTAAAAATGAACTTTATTGTCCATGACTGATATTACAATTGTGGGTTACATCTTCATCACCTTTTTCAAACCTGACCTGATAAATTCACATCCTGGATATTACAAAGAACTTAAGTTTTAATTGCAAAGGGAAACTGATAGATCTGCTATGTACCGCTGTCTTCTATTTTCAAGGGTAATAACTCTTTATAAATCATCTTCTCATCCATATGTCTTTATTTTGTGGAACACAAAAGGAGAGAGTGGCATAGTCTCAGTCACCATTAATTTATTTTATTTCATAGAACAATCAATAATAGTGAACGGTGACTGAGGCTGTCAGTCTCTTAATGTTCTGCCTTGCAAAAGTCAAGCACATTTGGTACAAAATAACATGAGATTTTTATTCTTAAGTGAATATAGCTTTTTATTTGTAACTTGACACTATTTAAATGAGCCTATAATTTAATTGATAACTCTTTGTGTGTATTTGATTGTAAATGCATGTTCTGTGTTATATGTGATATAGAAGGTTTGTGCTCTAATCATGTATTTGTGACCGTTTATAAGCTATGGTAGATATAAATAATAAGAGGTATGACTATGAATGTGATATTGTATTATTAACAAATTATTACATATACAGGCTAATGTATCCATGAAGTATGTGAGATTTTTAAAAGAAGCAGATAAAGTTTATTGTATAAAGTCGGTTTACCCAACTGAAATCAACATCGTTTCAACGTTAGGTGAGCAAACCAATTAGATCGATTTTATGTTGAATACGTGTTGATTCTATGACGTCGGTTCAACCAACTTAAAATCAACGTCGATTCAACGTTAGGTAAGTTAACCAATTGCGTCGATTTTCCGTTAGATTTGAATGGAGTGCCTGACGTTGGTTCAACATTACCCCGATAGAGCAAAAATGATGTCGGATCGACGTCGGAGATCAACGTCGTTTCGACGCCACGAGAAACATCGATTCTACGTTGATTCGATGTCAGTTTGCTATCTGGGGATTGACATATCATTTAGTATAGAAACTATAAAATCTATTTCTTGAATTATTCTGTGATAAAAATGGGAAAAGGGTGTTCGTAGTAGCCTTTATAAACGAACTCCACTTACCGGCTTGTGTCGGGTGTGAAAGGCATCCTAAAGGCGTGTCTGAACGTGAGGGATCGTCCGGATGAGATCGTCAGGTGAAAGGTCATCATGTGGATAATTTAATTTACGGCTAAACTATTATTAACTAATTTTACTAATAGATAGATTGGGCAGACCTTCACAAAAGGGCGTTTAATTAAAAAAAAAAAAAATTGCTTTGACAAAAGGGCACTTTGGGCATCGAGGGGAAAAGGGGCAGGTGCTCAAGAAATTCTACACAGTGTGTACGGAACTGAACTGAACAACTAGTTGTTAATGACGTATTTGAACGTGCATCAGTGTCTTCGTCTATATGTGAGATGCAAGAAAATAACCATCAACAAAATCTTAATTTAGCACAGGGCTAGCTGCGTTTATGAGCCCTGCAGTAAAGTGTCAGTGTTGCCAGATCGTCATAGAAAAAACAAACAAACAAGGACAAGTACAAAAAACACTAAAACACCCAAATGCATTATGTTTTATAACACCAAAAAAAATCATATATCTCATATCCACAACAGACCACTTTATTAACTTCATAAAGTGCCTATCTTTATGAGATAAGACCAAACAACATGCCTAAAAGCGCTTGTAAATATGAGGACATGGCAACACTGCAAGACAGCGCTCTCTAAAGCAGCCTCCCGAGCATAAACACAACGCTGCACGTCTATCAGCGGTAGTTTAGTTAAAATCGACGGACAAAAAGAGTCTTTAGTCAAAAAATGGCACATAACAAATGGCTAAACTTTTATTCACTCCTGCAAGACGACAGAATGTTGCTATGGTTACAAATGCGGGAGTGACTGCTGCTCCATACACACATGGAACGATAATTTAAAGGACTCACGCACCCGCATTTAAATGTGGTTGTCACTCCTGAAACTTGTGTACATGGCCACTGCCTCACGCACACACTGTAGACTTAAATGGCAAATAACGGTTATGGTAATTTGGGACATTGTCAAATAAGAGTTATGTGCGCACCACAAATACCCCCGAATGGGTTAGAGGTGTGCTGAATCTGTATTCGGAAAGGGACGGAAAACGAATAACGCGTTCTACTAAGCCACTAAAGGGACATGATTAGCCTTGCTAGCGATAGCCTGTTACATTACAGCACATAAAAGTTCACTTACCACATAAACAGAGTAAGGAGAGATGATTGATAGGATGATGGAGAATGATTTGCAGATCCTGAGCACTACTGACAAACATCTAATCTTGTAAAATGTGTGGTAAATTCTGCTGCTCCACAGTACAATCGCTAATCTCAAAAGTGAAAGTAAAAAACAAGCGTGAATTCAGTGACCTGCATATTAATTGCTGCTCCCTGATGCCCGCAGTTTATAGTATAATCACCCAACGATATAATTGCGAGAGAAAGTATTGAAATATATTTTTTCCTCCTATCTATATCTATTCCCTTTAGGGGTTCCATTTTTTTTTAAATGGAAATGTCCTAGCCTTATGAGCTGTTGATTTATGCTAATCGACGGACTGTTATGTTAATAAGTGCAGTCATTTGGTTATGTCAATATGTCTATTTGGATATGTTTCAGCACGTTACAATCATTATATGGTTTCAGTTAAGATAGCCTATCCCCTAATGAATTAAACAGTTAGCCTAAACACACGCATGCGGGGGAGGGGTGCGATTTTTGAATAATAATCGAATAATTACCAGCGATCTTCAAATATTATTTTTGCTTGAAATGCCCATCCCTAGTCTATAATGTTAATCAAACAACAAAAGAAATCAACAAGAGAAAAAAAAAATCACTCACTGATCTTGACTAACTTGAGTAGCTTCAATAAGGATCAATGTATATTTAATTCATACAGTTAAGACTATGCAGTGCTTTATTTTTACATTGGTTACTTTATTCAATTTCTGTATTCTCTTGCTACTGTTAATTAGACCTTTGCCTAAAAACACTGTTTATTTCATTTGTGTCTGTTTTATTGTATTTGTCCTTTTTGTTGCTTGCATTTGTTTTTATTATTCATAAAGATAAAATAACAAAAATTACTATATCATGATATTATCGTGAAATAAAATTACTCATATCATGAAATAAGATTTTGGTCATATCTCCCATTCCTAGCACTACTTGACCTCAAAGGTAAGTCAAAAGATTTATTTTGTGACATGAACGGGGCAATTGAGATCAATAATAACTGTCTAATTTGGCTTTATCCTTTTAGCTAACTTACCAATGTTTCAAAGATCTATATTTACCTGTAAGGGGGATGAAATGTTCAAAAAGCAGGGCAGGCACACACTGGTCAAGTGAAAGATTTATTTATTAATAGATAAATAACTATAAGCTCCATGTGGATCATCTATTATTCAATTACTTTTCCTGTTGTGTTATGTTTTGGTCATGGTATTGGTTCAGCAGTATCAAGATATTTTTGTCAGGTATCAAATCGAAATTTTGGTATCATGGCAACACTAGTGTAAAGAGCATCATGGTTTGGCAAAATACATAGGGCTTCCATTAAAACAGTAAGTTACTACAGCACAAAGAAATATCTTATTGTTTTTTCATTTACATTTGCAGTCTGCTTGTCAACCCCACTTTTATGATATCATTACACCCTAAATACCTTTTCACACCAAACACAAGTTGAAAAACCAAAGCAAAATTGCCCATTTACACTAAGAGTGAAACAAATTAGACAAAATGGGGGAAAAAATCATGCCATACTGATCAGCAAACAAATTCTTGCCAGCACATAAGATAATGCGATGCACGTTTCAGCTGGTCTCTGGACCAAAACAAGCAAGACACATTAGAAAGAACCACCGGCTTCGCACCAATCTTATCACTGTGCAGTTCCCATAACAGTTCAACACTTAAAAGTTAGATTTATCCATCCATTATAATTGTTACACTATAAATCTTTATTTAGCCAATTCAACTAACCAATGGCTTTTATTTTTTTTGCTAATGTCAGATGTAGCTTGCTGCTTCTAAACTCAATCTAAAACACCAAAACCCCCAAGTCTTCTGTTGAAGAAAGCAGATAAAAGTGCTATTTTAAGGTGAAGCTGCCAGCTGGGTCAGTTTCTCAAACTAGATCATCTCTGATGTACTACTCATCTTGATGCGTTTGGACCTATCCACTTCCCTTTTTGTCCTGGTAAGATCTAGTTTGGTTTCATTTTAAGACAGTAGAACATGAAATATCCTTCTGAAGAACAAGAGAATGAGGACTTGTGCCTGGTTTGAGTAGCTCCACAAGAATACATTCTTTCAATTCAAAATCTTTTCAATATTTGCACTTGGTGTGAAGGGTCTTAAAATCTTTTGGGATTTCAAAGCCATGGTTTGTGTATGTGTGTCTCGTCACAGATTCCTACCTTTGGCCACTGGGGACAGAGTTGGCACATGGTGTTCCCATCCTTGATGGCTTGGCCAAAATTCTTCATTTCCATAAGCAGCTCTGCCCGCCGAGCCAGGAGCTGACATATACAGGGCTCTGTGGAGAGGAGAAGGGGTTTTAAAAAGACAGAACAGGATTTTAACTAGGCAATTTTAAGGAGGTTGTAAGCTAGATAGGTTTGGCTAAAACATTAATAGACTAATGCATTATATTGTATTACATGTAAAATGTATTAACCCTCTGGGGTCGAAGACCACACCGGTGCAGTCTATCTCGTTTTTTTTGACCGCAAAAAGAACTAAAAATACTCTGTAATTTTTGATCGTACAGATGAGTCCTCACTGGAAACTGTAAAGGGTCTACTTTTATTTGTGTATAGTCATAATAATAACAAAACAATGTGCTTTTGTAAAATAAAGAAAATATACAGGGTGTGATCTCTGCCGTCTCTGTCAAGTTTCATTACAGACATGTAAATAAAACAACCTGAATCTCAGCAAATACTTGCCTCACAGATATTAGAAAGCCTGAAATGTGTACTTTTAAATGAAGTAGCCTAAGTCACATCGAAAATATTCTCTGATAAAGTAATCCATATGAAACCAACGCGAGCTCCAGTTTTTCCCGTCTAAACTCATTATCTCTAATGCAATCATGCCCACGCGCGGCTCCACTTTTCAAATTCTAAATATCCACATGAGACGCACAGACATGTAAACACCCATATCACCTCCATAAACAAACACGACAATTCAAGTTCATCTCAGATAGCCTACTGTTTGTTTTTGGAAGAAGACGCGCTGAGAGGAATAACCCAGGATTTACCTTAGAAGAAGAACACAACACAATCTGATGTGCAGCTTGATCCAGTGGAGGATATCATTTTGATGAGTAGCCTAAGATCACTTGCATCTGTTGTTATTGTGACATAACTTACAATAAAATATTACACTTAAATAGTTAGACTTTTCCCAAACTATAATTCCTGACTGCATGTATGAAATCAAATTAAACATTTTTAAATGCCATTTCATTGTCTAAATGTCCCACAACGCCAGGATGTTTTATAATGTTTTATAACATATAAAACCACAAGATATAAAATTAGCAAGAGTGTTAACACTATGAATGAATGTTTGGCACAAAGGTGTTACTGTTCATGTCTTAGTGTTCAGATCAGTATGTTTAATCATTTGTCCTTGACCTTCACTGTGTATATTTTTTTAACATACTGTGTTGTAAATAAAATACAAATAATTAAAAAGCCATATTAATTTACTCTCCTCACACTCTTTCTTACCTGCCTTAGTCACATTCATATTGATGGCCCATTATGGGATGCCCTTTGTCTCTCAGGTGAGAATCACTAAATATTCATGGCCATTGTCACTGCCTCGCATACGGCCGTTCTATCACAAATCCTGTATTAAAAAAGTTAAATCAATATATTATTTTCTGTGAATGAGTGAACAGGATGATTTTCACATTTTGTAGCAAAAACTCTAGTCTACCACATCCAGTTCTCAAAAGTCTTGTGAACAAATGTTCTGTATGTGTTTTACGGCCTTATTTCAGTGACTTAAAATTTTTAGTTTTTCACTAACCACGCATTAATGTTGTTTTCTCAAAAACACAAACATATACATTCATGCTGCTCACATATTATTTTAGCCCAGTTTGTGCTGAATACAGTGTTATCAGACTTTAGCCATTACAGTTTTTTACAATTGCTATGACATTTTTTCCAATACTTCGAACAATTTTCCTAAACTCTTAACACACCAACACACCTACATCACACATTTGACAAAACAGTTAATTTCATGCTCAAAATCACACATTGCAAACTAAACTCTAACACTAATTTTCAAATTACAATAATATACGAACACAATACACTGCACCTACCAAAACACTGCAAACATGTCTCAAAATCAAATTATTATTCCAAAACACTAACACATGTTCTCTTCCAACAGGAA
>JAFVLL020000382.1:0-13549 GCA_021397915.2 Tor tambroides
TTTCATCCAGGCCTATGTCAACATGGCTCTCTTTGAGAACTTCACTTATGCTGGAATAGATGCTACAGCTGAAGAGGCCTGACTACCAGCCCCCCCAGACCCAAGAAGGGTTCATAACCCAAGGGAGGCTCTTCACAGTAGGGCTTCGCGCTACTGTCACTCCCCTGTGGTCAGGTTCCATTGTTCAAAGAGACACTCCACCAAAACCACATGGCTATAGAGAACAGACTGTGAAAGGACACTCTTATGAGCTGTGACTCTAGACTCTAGAAGGATTCATATCTCAGGACATGTTGGATTACTCAAGAGGAAATGGAACCTACAATATAAGCTACAGATGTAGCACACTGGGTCTGTGGGGATCTGGACCATGCACTGAACTTCTTTTCCATCTTTTATTGGGAGAATCATTGTGTGAGGTTGTTGAAACGTACATTCATCAAACGCAGTTCATTCCGTGGACAAAAACGCCAGTATTATTCAATGTAGCACTTGAGAAAGCGATGTATTGTCCTTATTGAAACGCATTTGTTTTGCTTGAGTGAGTTCTGTACATAATGTTTGTTGTTTATCAGACCGTAAAAAGCCACTAAAGATCTTTTTTATGTTTTTTACGTATTACATATGTATGACACACTATAGCCATCCTGTAATCATTTTAAGTACGTTAAGAGAATGTCTTTACTTTGATAAATAAAGCATCTATAGGGTGACAGGACTCATCTCGGAGGCATTTGGAGACAACCGTAGATTATGCTATGGAACAGAAAGTACTCACTCTTTCTTTCGCTCCTTTAAGTAGTGGGGTTGAGGTCAGGCCCCTTCCCTGCTGCAGCTTGCTGATCTGTCAAGGGTATTTCCTCCTATTCTGCCACAGGACCAGGAGCTGCCAGTCAGGGTATGGCAACTCCGTTTCCTCCAACTCACACACACACACATCAGACCCCCCACCCTTAAACTCCACAGACAAGTATTGCATTTAATATTGTATATCTAGCTACTTTCTTTTGTTGGTCGATGAACCAAGCTGCCTTTAACATACAAATATATATATATATATCAAAAGGAGTCAAAAGCATCAGTTTGTTCACATTTTACCCAGTTTCATGGGTATGTTTATCATAACCGCACTTTAGACAGAAATTTTAATATTGCACTTCTGATGGTTTGAAAGACACAGTACCAAAAAAGGAACATTATAATTTGTCAGAGCTGGGGTGTTAAATATGAAGTGCGACCTCTTCAACTGGACCATATACTTCTAAACATTTTGTTATGTAATATATATTATAATGCAATTTTATTTTATTTTTTTTGAACACAGAAGTTTTTTTTTTCTTTTGCAAGTTTTGTGTCAGCACTTGTATATATGTGCATGTGAAGGAGGCACTTTGTCAGTCCGGGTGCCTGCCTCAATCCCCAGTGCAACCCCACTTCCTATTGCATTGGGCCCCGTCTGATGACCACCTACCAACCTCCCCGCCCTCTTCTAAAAACATAAAGTACTGAACACTAACATATCTAGAGATTTAAAAAGTCATATGTATGGATGCCCTGTGTACATGATGGATTCTGCACTCACCTGGTGGATACTTCTTTCCTGTCTGATCAAGCAGATGCATTTAGAGCTTCACCTATCAAAGCAAGGTAAGACACAAGAGTTAGTCCGTTTTTATTTTAGTTGATTGTGTGCTTATCTATTTTATGTTCAGTTAATTCTGCTGAAGAGTTGTTATAGCTGTTCTAGTTGTGTTTTAGTAGTGAAAAAAGTTAATTCAAGATATGAATGTTGAGGGTGCATTTAGTAGAGCAAAGTGTAAAATCTTCAGTGAATGCTAGATGAAACTATGCATTTTATTAGTACTGTAGCTACATGGAATATTTTTTTCATTCTCAGATTTTTCTCTCTTGGCTATGGATAAGGACCCAAAATGTTTCACCAGGGATCTAGAAGCCTTCACTTGCTTTTGGGAAGCACCTGCTGGAAAGTCCTATTATTTTTTCTACGAAATGTATGAATAAGGACTTTTTAAGTACTTTCATCTTCTACTGTATATTAAGCTTAAATTCAAATTAATGGATCATTTACTGTAAAGTTGAGTCTGTTAGGTCACTGAAGAATTGATTTTTTAAAAAATATGAAAAATTATGAGATGTGGGGATGTATCACCCATGGTGGCTTAGGACCTGCTTCAAGCAAACATATTTCTATCATACAGATCATCAGAAGAAAAAAGATGTGATGTGAAACAACAAACTTATGAGGAGAAAAAGGTCCTGCATATTTGCACATTCCCATCGAACGACATCTTCGTGTATGTCGAGATGCACCTAAGAGTGATAAACAGAGACACCAACACAACCATCTACACTCGCACAGTCAGTGTGGAGGATCAGCGTAAGTGCAACAGGAGAACAACAACAGTTTACTTTGAAGTTTTCATTCTTAATAGTGTCTGAATTAAAATGAAATATATCTGTTTGTCTTTCTCCAAGTTTTTCTGTATCCTCCAACAAATATTTCCCTTCATCCAACTGGCGACGTGGGCCAAATGTTAGTTGAATGGAAAAAAATAAAACAATTTCCAATGAATATGCAGTATGAAATTCGTTACAGATCCAAAAACACATCAAGCACAGTTAAACCGGTGAGTCTGACACATACCCTTATCATAGTATTACTGTATGAATAGTACAAAGAGAAGCAGTTCATTTACTAAATGCAGTCTACACTCACTCTTCATAGGTGTCAAAACACTCCCATAAGCTTGTGTCTCTGGTCGCAGGAGAGAACTGCACAGTGCAAATAAGAGTCAAGCCTGGAGGTGTTTTTTGGAGTGACTGGTCAAGTCCTGTAACAGCTATGGTGCCACAAACAGCAGGTGAGAGCTGAAAAGAGTGTGGTGTGAGCAACACCAACCTTTATTTGGACCCTTGAAACTGTGTGATCTCTGCCATATTTCCAGTTAGCCTACTTTTATTCAACTATTCAAGTTAGGATTTAATGAAATGCAGGACCGTTTCCACATTTAGCATCAACACAACCTCTGTCACAGCACACTGTATGAGAAAATTAAGCAGAAAAATTACATTTTGAGGAAGTGTTCCACAAGAGGACAAAGCAATGTTGCCTCAATCCCTCTTTATGCTAAAGGTTTTTAAAGTTAGAACTCATTACTAAAACATTATGTCTTGATTAGTGCTGTCAAACTATTAATCGTGATTAATCGCATACAAAATAAAAGTTTTTGTTTGCATAATATGTGTGTTCTGTGTATATTTATCATGTGTATATAAATACACACATACAGTATATATTTTGAAAATATTTACATGTATTTACATGTCTATATTTATATTCATATAATTTATATTATAAATAAATATATTTAATATATAAACATTTTTAACACACATTTATATATATATATATATATATATAAAACATATGTACATGCATGTGTATTTATATGTACATATACATATACATTTAAATATACACAGCACACATACATATGTAAACAAAAACTTTTATTTTTATTTACTTTTATTTTGGATGTGATTAATTGCGATTAATCGTTTGACAGCACTAGTCTTGATACAATATATTAAAATGTTGTTTACTATAGTTGATAATAAATTAGCGATATCACACGAGTAGCAGTATACATGAGTATACAGCCATATCGCACGGCTACTTGTGTGATATTGCTCATTTGTGATATTGCATTTATACAACAATCCGACGGCACAAGTGTGTAAATACATAAGAAACAAGTAACGAAGGAACATTGAGTTGCTTCATTGAAAACTTATTGTATTACTGTATTAAAAGCTCACTGTATTATATAGAGTATTATGAGAGAGAGATGGACTGAGTGAGTGTGATTGCCTGCATCTGATACAGCATTCATTCTTCAGCTCAATCTCATATTCACAATAAAACATTAATTTGAATGTCTGCTGAGGAAAGCAATATCTTTGTCTTATTATCCTTTCATCTGTTAGGGGTGATTTCCAATGACAGTGATTTCCAATGACACTGAGATTTCCAAATCTCAGTGCATTTGTTGGCTGCGTTTTACAAGGTGTTGTTGAAAGTAAAAATAACTTCCTTGTTTACAACCCTGTTTCAGTCTCTTTCAATATAAAAGTCTTTACTGCTGACTCACTCATATAAAAACAGTCTCTTTTGGGCATCCGCCATGACACTCGCTGTGAGAAATACTGCAAGCAGAGTGATACAAACGGTGAAATGGTTGGAGCTGTGTTAGCACTAGAATATAGCACTCCTCTCAGCCAATCAGATTTGAGAACCAGAAAGAACTGTTGTATAGTATATAATATACTAAACTTTAATATTATATATTGTAATATAATTTATTGCTAGCTTATTCGTGCCAAAACTGCCCAGAAAGGAAAAATGTCTGACTAACAAAGGAACCAGTTGGTTTTTAACGTGGCATTTAGGGGAATTATATCACAATAATACACTGACGCTGAAAAATCATGTTAGTGTCTAAATGGTGTGGCAGTCTTCGTAAAGGTTTTACAGAAAACAAAGAATAATCGTTGACTCCATCATAAGATTTTCTGTCCATCCAACATTTCACAGGCACAATTCAGACAAAGTGTAAAGCACAGTTTTGCTCGAGGATATCTAGTTTAATTTCTACTGCTTGACAAGCAAAACTAATGTATCAAACTTTAAAAACAAATGTCTCCCGCATTAATATCAATGCGAGAAGCAAAATTTTTTCTGAAGTCTGAATCAATTGGACCATTTTCCTTGAAAAATGATTCACTGCTTCGAAGCACTCATAACACCACATCACCATATTAACAGCTGTTGGTCAAAATGTTGGGAACTCTTTCATTTTCTTAGCATTTTTTCCCTTGTAATGAAAGTGAATGGTGACTGAAGCTGTCATTCTGGTTATCTCTTTTGCGTTCCATTAAAAAAAATATGTCATGGACATTTGGAACATGAGAGTGAGTAATTTATGACAATGTTCATTTTCAGGTGAACTATCCCCTACTACAAGCAAAGAAATTTACCTAGGTAAAATTACAGTAAAATGTCCAGTCACCTTTCAGTATCTGGTTAATTTTCAGGTGACATAAAGTTGCGGTGCCACACTCCCGATCTGCATCAAGTATTATGCCAATGGAGAGGAGACATTTATGATGACTGCAGATACAGCTTCATCTACAGACAAATAAACAGGTGTCATGTTTTGTTACATCTTATAGAAATCCCAGCATAGCAGTTAGTTTGGTTTGTTAACTGCAGTCCTTCTTGTCTGGTGTTTCAGAAGTCTGTGGGATAGTTGGAAGTTGTGTTCCAGAGACAACGACACCATCCATCAATGTGTCTTGTATGGGCAAGAGTCCAGCATCTATCAGTTTTACCTCCACGTTGGATTGCAACCATTCGGTCGAACGTTTTATGCAGAAACTTTCAGTATGGACAGCAGCAGTAAGTAAAAAATAAGAAATGACTGAAAGCCATGTTAGCCACCATATGTTGTCCAAATAAATCACCCTATAAACTGAGCAAAGTACCATGTAAATATGATGGTACTTGAATATTGTAACCATTTAGTACCATGTGAATACATGATGGTAGGGGAGACCTTCTATTCAATATTTTATTCGTCTTGATTGCAGTTTTAATATAAAAAGTTTCCTATTTGTTGATTTGTTATGTACAATAGCATGTATTTGACATTTATCTACACAGTTAGGAATAAGTTGTATTTTTCAGCATAACTTGTGGCAGATGTGAGAAAATGATATCAAAATTTCAGACACATGACTCAAAAAACCACAGAGTTGCAGACACAAAGCAAAAAGTGTTGCAACCATGCCATGTCTCCTTTACCTCAGAGTTTCATGGTATCTAAAAGGCCTACCAGCACTGTACCACAGCACTTTTTGTAAGGGTAATATTACAAAAATGCACTCAAAATGCTAATTTTAGTCACTAATTCTTCTTAAATTGTTATTGACATCATTATATCATAATGACAACAACAGTTGAAAGCCTTTTGGTCTGTCTCTGTGCTGTTTTTGACAGTCCAGACAAGGCCTCCAGAAGGTCTGAAGGCACAGCCAGAGGAAGGACGGCTTTGTTTGACATGGGATCCACCCTTTCTGAAGATCTCGCAGTATCTAAAGTACCAGATCCGATACCAGCGGGAAGGAGAGAGTGAGTGGAAGGTGAATTTCAATCACGTGAAATGAGAAATTCAGTGCATTTAAATAGTTCAGTGTTCATTGATAGTGGACAGATTGATATGAACACATTTAAATCAGTTATTTAATGACTTTCTTCATTCAGATGCGTTAAATAGCCACATAATACCACATGTTGAAACTAAATTCTCTGGTAGGATTTTACAACACCCAGTTCCAAGACCAGCACTTGCTTGGATGCACACAGAGGGAGTCAATACACTATCCAGGTTCGAGCCCAACCCAATGGATCGGTGTACAGTGGAGACTGGAGTGACTGGTCAAAACCTCTCACCGCCCTCGTACCTTTAGGCAAAGGTAGAAATTTCTGACTCTGAATCATGAACAATGCTTAACAACTCTGAATCTTAAACCGAGACAGCCGCCTGCGGCTAAAAATAACTATTGTTCTTAAATGTTTCATAACTTTTGAACTGCTAATCCTATCTGAATGCTTTAAAGACTGTTGTAAAGCGGAGATTCTCCGCTTTTCGGATATCGCATTTGTGTCAGGCTTCTTAGTATTAAGTATACGTGATTACGTCATCACATTTTGACAAGAAACCAATGCATTTCGTCCCTCTGAGCCAAACAGAAACGATTGTTGACGCTTAGTCCCACCCCCATGCCCAGATTGGTTCAAACTGTCCCATATTCAACCAATAAACATAGGTTTTGGTCTTTTGAACCACCATTTAGGATTTTTCATTGGAAATGTGAACAAACGCAAAGTGAAAGTAAAGTCTGTCGTGGGTACATGAAAACAAACACAAAATAACATATTTGCACGAGAGAACTCTCTGAAAAAGCACAGAAAAACACACGAATGAGTACTGACATAAAACAAACCAAAAACAAGGATGAAACAGTGGTACATATCGAATAAAGCACTGGAATTCATGTCTTCGCGTCGCTAGGCAATGTCCTGGTAAAATCGATTCCGAGGCAGAGCCAGCGGATCGATCCCTTTATATTATTTATATCATGTAAACAATAATTACATAGTTCATAAAAATCATTTTCACTATTTTTTCTGTTGCACTCTGTATATTTTTCATTCATTTTGTGTGTAGTTTGTGAATCATTTGCACTGTTTGTATTTAGCTGCACGGTTTGTGTTTGTTGTTGTTCACTCAGATTGAAAAGATATTTCTCTGAAAAAAGTCACTTTTTTACTGTGTTTTGTTATTATATAACACTGACTCCATTTTCTTTACTCCCTAAACGTTTTTTATATAGATACTGACACAACTATATTGTTAGTAAACTATATAGACCTGTTTTTTCCACTGAAAATCACTTATAACAATATTGTAATAAATGGCTATAATTTGCTTGGGGAATGTTTTGTGTAGACAAAATTTTATTTGGAAGTGTAAAACACCCAGATACAACTTTCTAAAGAAAAAAATCCAAACCTCAGGAGTTTCAGTTTACATACACAGTAAAAAAAAACACCCAGCTGTTGCTTGTGTTTTTCTTATTCTGGAAATTCTGGAAATTCATTCATTCTTAGAGAAAACAAAAGGAAAATTGGGACTTTAAATTAGCTTCAAGTTCTCCTGTTTATAATGATATATATATAGCACTTGATGCTGACTGATAGAATAGGTCTTAAAAAACAAAGAAAAGTGCAGGCGTGTCAGGTACCCCAAAAATGTTCTAGGTCTTTCAGGGTCTTTAAACCATTTCATTTATTATCACAGAGTGGATCCTCATTGTCTGTACAGCAGTGGCTCTGCTTATCATTGCTTCTGCAATGATCTCTTTCTTCTCCAGATACTTCCGGTAATGTAATTCTCTCCTAATTACTCTAGAATACACTATGCATTGAACCTATGTTCTATGACTAAAAACATACATTCTAAAAAATGCTGGGTTAAATACAACCCAGTGCTGGGTAAATATTGGACAGAACACATGCTGGGTTGTTTTCAACCAACAGTTGGGTTAAATGTTTAACCCAACCTTCTGGGCAGTAACCCAACCGCTGGTCTAAACAACCCAATCGCTGGGTTCGTCCATATTTTACCCAGTGCTGGGTTGTATTTAACTCAGCATTTTTTAAAGAATACAAAGAAATGTAAAATATGTCCTGTTTTCACTCTATTAGGAAGTTCAAAAAGTCCTTGTGGCCATCAGTCCCAAACCTTAACAAGGTGCTGGAAAGCTTTCTGACTGATATCAGTGGATCACATTGGGTAATTAATATCTGCTTTGATCATTTTGAATTAGAGAAAATTTGATTTTTAAAACTACTTTTTAAATATAATACAAATATAATTAATTAACCTATTATTAGCATGTTTTTTTATTTTATAAAAAAGTATAACATTTTTCTGTGGCAATTTAAAAAAAAATTGCAAATTAAAGCATTATTATTTATTTAGAATTTAAACAAAATGATTTTTTAGGGTGTTTCTCATATTAGTCATTATACTGTCTTCATTTCAGGAGCCAACATTCAACATCAAGCAATGTGACGATGACACTGCTACATCAGTATTGGAGATTCTGCCCGAGAAAGAAACTTCAGTAAAATCCTGTAAGAAGTCCACCTGTCTTTCTCTCCCTGATCGTGGCTTCTTAGCAGATGTAAAAAATAAGGAGAATTTCAGAGAGGATTTGGAGATGGCTCAAGATTATGTAATTTTGAACAATGATATGATCCCATGCTTTACAGGGAATGACTATGTGTATGGGGATGCTGCTTTATCTCATCTGGCTAGTGAAAAACTACACTGTTGCCCCAGTACCTGTTCTACCACCTTCCCAGAATGCAGCACAAATATTCTCAACCATTCCTATCTCCTTCTGGCAGAACAGTCTGATCTTGACGAGTATCACTCAGCCTGTCGCCAGTATACCAATATGGAGATCGCAGCAATAGCGTATGAAGCAAGTGGAGAGTGAGGTTCAATTTGTCATAGCTTATAAGCATGTATATATATATATAAAGATTTGGATGAAACCTTACTCACAAATTCAAAGTTTCTGTGGAATGAGAGAAGCAGCATGTGAGACCTTAAGGAACAGACAAATGGAGACTGTTCAATGCATAAACCTTAATCATCAGTAAGGAGGAACTGCACTTAAGTTTCATCATACCACAAACCAAAACATTCAAGAATATCTAGACATGCCAAATGTCCGACCACTGGCTTGCAAAAGACTTTCAAAGATAATATGAAAGTGAATGTGAATCATATAAACAGTATATTTTAGATGAAATACAACTTTAGTTTACAAATAGAAAACAACGATTAATGGCATGTTGTCAAAGTTCAACTTGCTTATTGGTTTGCAGACTCAAACATGTACATTAATGGATGTCTGTGGGGTCTGTGGGGTGGCTTCAAAAACAAAAATATGACATTTGTATTCTTTGTAGAAGCTTTTAGATTCTTCAGTGAAATATATGAAATTTTGGCTTTAAAGTTGTGGGAGTACTTTTATAGACGAACATCTTGGTTGTGCTCATTATTCCTGTTTGTGGAGTATAAATGATTTTTTTTCTTGGTGTTTAAATTGATATCATACAAATGTGACCCTGGAGCACAAAACCAGTCTTAAGTCGCTGGGGTATATTTGTAGCAATAGCCAAAAATACATTGTATGGGTCAAAATGATCAATTTTTCTTTTATGCCAAAAATCATTAGGACGTTAAGTAAAGATCATGTTTCATGAAGATATTTTGTAAATTTCTTATTGTAAATATATCAAAACTTCATTTTTGATTAGTAATATGCATTGCTAAGAACTTCATTTGGACAACTTTAAAGGCGATTTTCTCAATATTTTGTTTTTTTGCACCCTCAGATTCCAGATTTTCAAATAGTTGGATCTCGGCCAAATATTGTCCTATCCTAACAAACCATACATCAATGGAAAGCTTATTTATTCAGCTTTCAGCTGATGCATAAATCTCAATTTCGAAGACTGAGACTGGTTTTGAGGTCCAGGGTCACAAATGTTAACAGGTTTATATGGTAAACTTAAGGGTTGCACTTTGCACAGACAATGTTGGTAAAAACATTTATCACACCAGTCTCATGCTAACATGATGGGTAAGTGTTATTGCTATACCTAGAAAAAAAAAAAATAGTAAGACTTTTTTTTGTTAAGGATGTTATTGGTATTTTGTGTAGTGCTTAAGTGTGTGATTTAACCCTGAATATTCCTTAAACTGAACTATGTTATACATTTTGGCAACTATGTTATACATATTTGTTTTAATCAATCTTTAGCGATTATTATGCTTGTTATATTTGTAATATGTTGTCTGTAACACTGATTAAGAAGCAATTTACGTTTCATGATCAGGTCTGATCAGTCAATAGCTTTATTGTATCAAGACATCACACAAGTAAAACCTGAAAAATATCCAACATTTTTGTGCGTATTATGAAAAATTGTACATTTTACCTTGACAGTCATTAAATGATAAACAACAAATGTGTGAGTCTTGCTTTCCCACACTAAAATACATAAAAACTGCTTTAGAATGAAGCCTTTGTGAAAATATTCTAAATGCATTAAAGAGTGAACTGAAAGACATGATCTGCACAAATGTGGCTAGAATACACAAAATGTACAATTAAAACTTACAGAACTACACATATAATTTTAAGCATTAAAATTTGATAATTTATTCAAAACACACTTGGGACAATATCTCACATTCCATTTATAAGGATTTAACTGTGAAGCTCCAGGTAAAATCTGCTCATTGACTGTCCAAAAAGTGGACAGACCCAGTGGGGATCCACACAGGTTGCCAGTTGGAGCGTGTGACTTGGTAGGTCTGAGTTTTAGTCAGCCTTCAATGCATAAAGCACATCGTCCTGACTAACATTGAGTCGGATACGAAGAAACAGGTCCATGCGGCTTCCCTCAAGGAGAAGCAGGCGACAGGAACCCAGTCTCTGACAGACGGCCAGTCCTTCAGACACACTCACCGGCTGCAAACCCTCAACACGACACAGAGCCTGGTGCTGAACAAACACCTGTGGAGAAGAAAATAAACATACATTCATTCTTTTAGGTTATACGATTCCTGAAATTTTATTTAGTATAATATAGATCACGATTACAATGAGTGTTGTTATAAATAAGTTAAGCACCTGTTGGAAAGTGGCCTCTTCTAGACCCAGTCGACGAAACTCTGCAATAACAGCCCTCAGGAAAAGCTGCTCCTGAACAGAAGCACACCTACAATAACAACATTAAAAAGAATGGAAGTCTGATTGGAGCCGAATTATTACATTTCTGCTTTTTATTACCTTAAGAAACAATGAGCATATAACTGTTGACAGTTCATAGTTCTTTCACTTTTGTTTTCACCTGATAGCTGCAATGTAGGAAGAGGAGAACATCTCATCCAAAGCCTCCATCACATGGCTCATCCCCACCAATCCACTGCCGTTCTTCTGACTTCCAGAGTGCTCACAAATCTCTGTGGCCCGTCTGCAGATATCAAGGCAACGTCGTGCATCACCTGAAAGCGCTGCCACCTAGAAGACCACAATCCCTTACTGATACATCATAATAACATGAGATGACCACATGTACATTTAAATGAATAACATCTTGTAGCCCAAAATCAGTACATAGACCACTAGAGTGCTCAAGAGGTAACCCACAATGCCCAAGATAACATGGTTTCACACCTTTCTTGAGACTAGCTGGAGAGCATCTTCCTCAAAAGCCTTCACTCTGTTCAGTCTCGATGTGATGATCTGTTGTAGCTGTTTAAAGGTATATGGCTGGAATGACATTCTTGTTAGTCCCTGAAGATAAACAAATGACATTTATGTTTTATTTCCTTTATTTGCAGCAGCCAAAGTCCTTTCAATCACAACTGAATGGCATCTCTATGTTGTAAAATGGTTTTACCAGTCGACTGGCAACACGGTTAATCATGATCCTCTCAGGCAAATCCATAGTGTTTGCAATGGTAAGAACCACCAGACGAGCGTTGCGCCTTGTTGGCCAATCAAACAAGTTATACATCACATTTTGTTTACGGGTCCACAAGAGGTCAAGCTGAAAAAAAAAAGAAATAAATGAAGAGATGAGGCATAAAAAGAGATATTCTTTCAGATTGGAGAAGATTGCACAGATATAATATTTAAAGTACAAATAACCCAATGATTGACAGGAAATGAGCAGAATAAATTAAACTAAAAAAAAGATGTCATTGTAAAGACCAATATCCAAATGACAAAAATATCTTCCAGCAGTATTTTGGAGAAAAAAAAAAACAGTTCATATGAGCTTAAGGTCAAGCTGGTTTTTGGGACCTGCAGAACTATTTAAAAATAATTACATTAATAAATCACAAAGATACCAACTCAAATCCTATTTCTTATTTTCCCTCAATAACTATTGTTTTTATTGAAGGGCATACAGTTCTTGAAACTTCTGAAATCATGAAATGAATTTAATCCATTTATAAAAAAGTTTGAAAACAAGCTTTTCCAATTACAGAAGGAATACTGAAAATGTCATAGCAATTATGGGATGGGGGGCTTTGATTATTGAGTTGGCCAACAGGAGGCTGGGGGCCTTTCAAGTCAAAAAGGTTGAGAACCTGACTAATCTAGACCGATTTGGATCAGCTAATCACAATAAACGATTAGCTAGAAACATGCAACATAGGTGACGTTACTAGTGTCACTAGTAACAAATGTCTCACCTCGTCTACTAGAAGCACAGTTGTCTCTTTTTTGGGTGCGGGAGCACTGAAGCGTTTCTCTAGTAGTGCAGCTGCATGATCAGGTGTTGCTTTTTGATCAGTCAGTTTCTACCAAAGCAGAATCAGAGCATAAATTCATAGAAAATACTACATAAGACTATAAAAAAAGTAGGAAATTATGTCAAAATTATAGGGGAGGAGGCAGCATACAGACCTGAAGTATTTGTACATAGGCCTGGTGTGGGTCTGTCATTTTCATGCCATTGATGTCGATGAAGCGGAAGTGAGGGATCTCGTCTTGTTCAGCAGACTGCTGAAGGGACCGGATCACCTCATGTACTGTTGCAGTTTTACCAGTACCAGGAACACCTGAGATATACATACACCTGCAGAAGAAACATTAAATTTTATGACCTTTAAAAAAATGTTTTAAAAAAAAAAAGAAGCCTTTTATGACCTTTATTTTAAAAAATAGATGGATGTTAAATCTGAATCTTACCCTCCAGTGCCATCAATGACTTTACTCTCCACAAAGTTGTAGATGTCCTGGAACTCTTGTTCTCGACACGGCAAAGACTCAGGAACAGAGGAAACATGTAACCTGTTGCAAAAAT
>JAFVLL020000384.1:0-18924 GCA_021397915.2 Tor tambroides
TGGACACTTTAATTTAAATTTCTGTTGAATAAAAGCCTCTCCGAGGCCTGACGCCACACCCACTGTGTCTGTCGTTTGCTCCTCCCGCCACAATAGAAATGTTAAAATAAATAATGACAAAGGTGCTTCTCCCAACATAGAAATACAAAAACACATTGCATGAAACTAATAATAATAATATTGTCAAACATTTGTCAACTTTAGGTGAAAATACAAAAAACAAATGCCCCAGGGCTTAAGGGGTTAATTGATTAATTAATTACAACACTACAAAAATTTGAGGTTTCATTCATATCTTTGGCACAAAGTAGGATGAGTTATTCACCAAATTTAATATTTAGTGGTCACAACAAACCCCTAATCCCAAGCACTAGCAATAGTACTAGAGATGGTTACTCAAACAACATTCTGCCTCTGTGGCCTAATGGATAGAGAGTTGGACTTGTAACCCGAAGGTCCAGCAGGGATTGTAGGTGGGGGGAGTGAATAACCAGCACTCTCTCCACCCTCAATACCATGACTGAGGTGAGACCCTTGAGCAAGGCACCAAATCCCCAAACCCTCCCCGGGCGCCGCAGCATTGGCTCCCCACTGCTCCGGGTGTGTGTTGCATGCACTTGGATGGGTTAAATGCAGAGGACAAATTCCGAGTATGGGTCACCATACTTGGCCACACACCACTTCCCTGCCCTTCCCCCCTTCCCTCTATTTGTCATTGATGAACTACAGGAAAAACCTTGTAAACCATTTATGAATCAGCTTTACCCCAAAAAGAACATACAAACACATTGATCTTGTCCTCCCAATCTCTCTCACACACAAACAAGCGCCTACACGCCCACGCGCCCTTAATTTATGTGTCTGAAACGCCCTGCTGTCTCTGATGGCACAGTGAGCGGTTTGTCTCACAAGTGTGTTTGTGTGAGTAGAGGAGCTGTCTGAAATGCTGATCGCTGGCCTGTGAGGGTGGCACAGAGGGACCAGCGGAGGGCACAGCCAGTGGCCCCTAAACAGAAGCACACAGACTCTTGAGAAGTTACCCAAAGGCAAGGCTCTTTGTAGGGGCTGCAATCTTTATCCTGCACGCAATCGGTCGGGCAGCAGGGAAAAGATGCGACTGCCGAACCTCCCAGACTACAAGCTGTTCTTTAGCTGTCAGTCATCTAGGTGTGGACTATAACGGGTGAATGAATAAAGCTGTCCTGTTATATTGATGTTGGTTTACAGCGGGCTGCATTGATTTCTGTTGCGCATTTGTTGCTGGTTTTGTCTCTGCTTGTGATTTGACATGTTGGCAGTTTATTACAGCATGACATCTCAATCATGTTGTAGTTGTTCTGCGTCTGTGACAGTTTGAACAGTCATAATGGAGTAAAACACAGTCCGGTTTTCGAGAAATGATAAGAAGTGAAATGTGATCTCTACATCATGTGAGTGTGATAAGGTGTCACTGCCAGGCTTTTCACTTCTTTTCCACAGGGTTTCCAATGTCAAGCTGGATTTTGTTCCCTCAAGAATCCCATCAACCTCGGAGAAATTCTATTTGCTGCATTAGAGAGCCTACAAAATCTTAACTATGCAAATACGGCAATTCAAATACAACAAACTACAAGTTTCTTTGATAAATAAAAATTTTAAAAAGTTGTTAATCTTTTTTTTTCTGCATGTGTTAAATTGATAAAAAGTGATAGCAAAGACTTGAAAAAAATGTTTTGTATAACTTTTTATTCATAGTATCCTGGTACCAAAAAAAAAAAACTATTAAGCAGCACAACTGTTTCCAACACTGATTATAAATCATCATGTTGTTAGTAAATCAGAATAATTCCTGAAGGATCATGTGACACTGAATCCTGGAGTAATGGCCAACGCTATCTCACGACCAATTCGTATACGTATTTTACGAGGTGGCTAATTTGTATTCGTACGACCTCACTCGTACGATTTTGTACGATTTTGTACGATTTGTCTAAGCCCCAGTGACGGGTAGGTTTAGGGGCGGGGTTAGGTGTAGGTCATCTGTACAAATTCATACAAATTGTGCAACTCGTAAATACGTACGATTTAGCAAAAAGTAATTACGAATTCGTACGAATTAGCCACCTCGTAAAATATGTATAAATTGCCGTGAGATCGTGCTGGTAATGGCTGATGAAAATTCAACACTGCATCACAAGAATAAACTATATTTTAAAGTATATTAAAATAAAGAAACCTGTTATTTTAAAGTGTAATAATATTACACAATATTACTGAAAGAAATATAATGGTAGAATATTACTGATCCCAAACTTATAAACGGAAACTCATACAGGTTTGGAACAAAATGAGAGTGAGTACCATAAAACAGCTTTCCTTGCTTTTTAATATAACAGAATCCAATCTACTATGCAGACATGCATTAATGTACAGTGTAACACCTCCCAACAGGTCCACCCAAAACATTTATGGAAGCATAGATGCCAACATTATATGTAGATGACTATTCAGTATTCGGCAACCTTGCCCTCAATTTGCATGCAAAGTGGATAGCCAATCATAACTAAACTAATTTACACATAGAAGTCTTAACAGAACAGTAGCAAAAACAGCCTAAGGGTCAAAAAGAAAAGAATGGTCATGAACAAAATGTTCTCTAAAAAAAAACTCAAAAGAAAAACTAAAAAGAAACATATACATGATTACTTTGAAATAACTTCACATATTTTTCATAAGTGAATATAAATGAGAATAAGAAAGGCTAAGACCATTATTAGCATTGCTTTTATAGACCATAGAAAACAAAAAGAGCAAGCATTGCAGATCTAGATGGCAATAAAACGGATTATTCCTCTAAATTAAAACCATATTTATATGATTCAGAATTCTAGAGAAAACAACTTTCTAGGTCCACAAGGAAGTATTAAAGTCAACAGATGAGGGATGTCCTAAATGAGTGTTTAATTGAAATGATCAAAGTCATCACGCAGTGACCTTTGAGTGATGTACTGTCTCATTTCAAGGTGAAAAGCAGTGGAGCCTTACGAAGCATTCCCTTCCTCAATGGTTAATGCAGTAAAGATGGGTGGTCCTGGTCTCCACAGGGGCGGGAAAACTATTATTCATCCCCACATGGGGAATGATGGGATGTTATGGAGTGTGAGGGGTGAAAATAGGAGAGCTGTTCACAGAAGACGTCTACAGAACCATGTCTGTGGAGTCCCAAAATGAACATCTGTTCATCTCTTTAACCTTTTGTAAATTGTATCATTTAGAGCATTTAAATTTCATTTAAAAATGTAAACCCAATTATCCTGCTTTTATCATTCACATTTCTGGGAAGAATGAAGTTAAAAGGCTAATCAGAAAAATACTGTTAGCACAAAACGCCAGCCTGAAAAACTAATCTGTATCGTTCAAACACACACAGGGGGATCCTTACAAGCTCAGCAGCCTTATTTATTATTGTTAACAGTTTTTTGTGAAATTTGCTTCTTAGAATTAGAACAGAATTTGCTTCTTAGTGTTGTACGAACTAGCAACTTGTTTTACTGTATATTTCATCTTCAGGGTTGTGCCATTCAGAATTAAACTGAGAATGTATGGAGTAAAATTAAAAAGAACAATAGAACAATAAATAAACCTAAAAATAGAACAACAGAACAATAGAATAATAGAATGACAAAAAAGATGGAATGAAACACGGATAAAATAAAATGATGGATAGAAAGTCAGATATCAGACACAAAAAGACAAACAGATAGAATGACAGATAGAACCATGTATAGCCAGATAGATAGATAGATAGATAGATAGATAGATAGATAACCTACCTGTTGTTCCCAAATCAATTCAAATTTTAAACTCATGAATTTAAAGGAAGTCAATTACTCATTTTGAATTTTACCCAAGGCTGTTCACTTGAAATGCCAAAAATCATGCATAATACTATAAACTGAGCATTAAGTAGTCTATATAAATTAGCAGACACTTTTATTTAAAGCAAATTACAAATTAGGAACATCGCAAGAAATTTATTTTGCTACTGAAAACCGGACTAAAAGCCAAATGAATAACAGGCAACAATATCTGAAATCGAAATGTTCCCCAAACTCTCTAATGGTTCATATTTCTTGAGATGCACCTTTGCACAGATCCATAGTGGATGTTTTTCTTATTTTTCACTCAGCTCACCCACACACCGGTTTAACAATCTCCAGCGAGGTGATCTTACATTTTTCAGGCTACAGAACTGTACGGCGATCAATAAGCAGATTTTGCATGTGCATGTAACACTGCAAGACTTGAAACCCAAAGGGAAAAGAAAAACAGGAAGCATCGATACACCTCCAGCGTTTCCAGCATCCCTTGGCTTCCTCATATACTTCAAATACCTCTAAACAGTAAGACAACACTCAAACCGCTACATTTCCACCGATATGCTAGTGCCAGAACTGTGAACCGCTCTCAAAACATTTCCACACACTTGAGTCAAGAACTTTTCTTGGTGAGGATCTCATACCATCCCCACAATCCCAAACCTTTCTAAACTGGGCATCGATACTGGCACGCTATCAGTAGAAAATGGCCTTTGGAAATCATGTGGTCAAATCTTCTACTGCTTTTCACAGAAGCTATCTTTCATTTTTCAAAACACGGGCATCAGAATGTGTTTATTTCATTTAACTTTCACTTTATAGCTCATCGCTGAACCTCAGCTGAAAACAGAGAGAGGACATCCTGCATATCTATCAATTTGCAGTTGAATGGAAAGTTGAATCCACTCCCCGGAAGACTGGCATCTGAGACAGACTCCAAAAAATATTTGGACACCTCAGCCACACTTAAAAATGTATGAATGTCACTGCATTATACAACAAAATATCAATCCATTGTGGCTGTTCTCTGTGAAATGGATTTAATGCAGGCCCCCTGTGTTTAAAGAAGAGAAATTATTAATATTTCAAACAATTAGGCAGCATATCCAACCGAGCAACTGCATACAGTAGATGAACAGACCAGAACATACTTCTTAAATAAATAAATGCAAAATGGTGTCCTCAAGAAAACCTCAGCATCATTTTTTAATAACCAAAGCAGTTTAGAAATGCATATGAATCTTAAAATTGTTAAAGCTACTGTATATGACATTATACAACGGTGCCACAAAGTCTAAGGTCACTAATACTTATGTTTCTGTTTTGTATAAATTTACACAAAAATTGTGTCCTCAGCATAACAATATGAGTGAAAATTTTAATTTCAGAATGTCTTAGTATTTGATTTGTCTGCTTTTTGCTTTAATGACAGCAGCACTGGAGCGAACATGAATAACATGATATTCCCATATATTTAAATTACAGATTGTCTCTATGGACTCGGACCTGTGGATTCCACAGCCTGTTGTATTTATTACAGGTGAGATATATATAATACATGAAGCTCTTAAACCCATGTCTTAAATAAAAAAATGATAGGTGACCAGCGCGATTGCAAATTTTTTCCAATTAAAGATGAAATCTCAACAGAATCCTCTTGACAGACTTGCAGGAAACCTTCATTTTTCCCTGATGGTAAAATGCTGAGCTGAAATTTCTTTTGACACAAAAAGGTGAATTACCACACATTTGCAGAGTTATTAAATACAGACTTTCTGAATGATATCTGAAATGAGAAATGATTGAAAAAGATCAGTTAGGTGTCCAACCTAAACATCAGATTTCCTATTTTAAAGTAAATTATCAAGGCGAGTTTAAATGTCATTTCTAATTTATTCAAATTAAAAATGGCATTTTAATCAAATGGCATTTTTTAATTTATTAAAATAGTTTCTGCTGTGTGCTGGGCTGAATGTGCTTGTGGTGTATGAACATTTGTTATTTTTACCTGCTGATAACTCACAGAAAAACTTATAAAATGTGTAAATGAGTTGAAACAGCACCAGCACACACAAAGAAGGATCTGTTGTAAGAACACCAGTTCTGACGCCTGACCGAACTGTAACGGGCAACAACATAGCTCCTATGATGAGAAGACCAGATGTGCTTAAGCATTTGGTCCATTTTAGGAGTCATCTTGTGACATCACATCCTGTTTTTGGTTCATTTAGATGTCTTTGGGCCAGTATTGCATTCAGATTTCAGTATGTTTGGAAGCGGACCAAGCCCAACCTTTTCAGGGGTCTTGCTCGACCTTTTTGGTACGCACCAAGGTTCAGATGGCAGTGTAAACACTTTTTGAATTCAAGCTAACTGCTAACAGAGCAGCAGAGTTTGTTTCAATCAAACCAAACCTGTAAACATGCCATAAGACTGGGCCACACTAAAATATCATACCCTTTCCTCAAAGGATCCAGGAAAACCTGTCTGGTTTGTCCTCAGACACAGTCAAAAAAAACACCATAAAAGTTGGTTTGCATCTAACATCTTTTATAAATATAGTCCAAAACTGACTCATTTATCTGCAACAAACAGCTGTACTGTGCAAATTGCATGTTGTCACCCAGAAACGTCTGCATTAGATATCACCTGCTAATAACCTTGTTCCACCCTATTTCCACCAAATATCTCCAAATTCCTCATAACACATTGTGAAGGTTACCAGGTTGTCGGAGAGGCAGACAGGCTAATAGAGAATTTGCACCATTACAAATTGAGCTTTACGGATGTTGGGCTCATTACAGCCCGGTGGAAGACAGACATTCAAGCCATTAAATGCCTTTAGGTAGAATGTCACCATTTTCCACAAGTCCTCATTACCAGTCACGCGAATCTGTTCCCATCGCAAATTTCTCATGCAGCGATCATGCCACCCATCTCTGTGAGGTTTCTCAAGACGGCGTTATTAACGTCGTTTGATCTATTTCCACATTACATGTGTCAGTAGTTTGATTTATATAGACAGGTGGCATATTACTACAAATTATTATTAATAATTTGCAGCCAATTCATGTGTGGACTTCTATGTAATTTGCCCCAGACGCCACTCTGTTTACCCCAGTTTTATTTACGATTTCATAAAGCTGCATGAACTTCAAAAGTTATTGAACTGTGTTTTAAGTTCCTGTGCTGTTCCTCCTCAATTTTCCACAGGTATCTCCTCTTTTTTTAAAGGCTTAGAGGTTATCAGGTGCTCCTACTTCATGCTAGTTTGTTGGTAAAAGCTCTTGAGGGAGAAATGATGATGCCAGGGGCTCTCAGAAGTAGATGTCTCCGGTGGTCTCAGGGGACAGGTAATCAGCCTGGAAGCGATTAGAGGCCTTCAGTGAACAGGGCAGTAGGTGAGAGCAATCATCTGCTAGGTTACAAGCTGCCTGCAACATTGTAGAGACCAGCACTGAATCACTTTTACCTGACAGGTATGAGGTTTGGGTAGAGTTATTAATGCTGTAAATAAGACCATTAAACTGCAAGGCAGAACTTTTAGAAGTTCATATCGGTAAAATGAGAAATATAAAACTTTCTGATTCGTAAATGTAATGAAGGGTCTATATTCTACACTTTTTTCCCCCAAAGTCCACTTATAATGTTAGACAAGGTTTCTTTGCAGCAAAAACAGCTGTAATTTAGTTTTGCACTACCATTTTCCACCTTCTTTCTGACACTGAACAAAGCTGGTACGTTTCAGTTGGTTTCTGCTGTACCCTTTGAGACTTTTATATTTACAGTATGACTCCTGCTATGATTGGCTAACCTCTGAGCACAGAGGTTCATCAAGGTAGGCTTAGTTACTGAATCCTGCTTTGACATTGATATATGAAGGTAAGCACTTGCTTAAAGGAATATGTGACACAAAAATTCATCTGTCCTTTTTTTTAATGATTGGGGCCGATTCACAAACATTTAAAAAAGCTCAATAGTACAGACAAGACAATATGCATGTTAACATGATCACTTACTGATATTTTCTGTGTAAAGTTATATCGATTTTAAAATTTTGTTGCAATGACAATGGCTGTAAAAACTCAAATAGTATGTTTTAACAGATATAAGTGCTATTTTTATTATTATTATTATTATTATAAGCTTTCTTTATATGATTTCTTCATATAATTTTTTCAGAAATTGGCCCTGTTCATTTGTAAGTGCCTCACCACAACCCTTTTTTTAAAGATACTGTATATTTCCTTAATGATAAGCCATGAATTAGCCATTTATTTAGTCACTATCATCACTGAACATTTCTGATCCATATTTATTTCCTTAAATCATCTGGGCAGATGTTATAGTACGTCTACATAGTACAAAATCCAAAAATGTTCCATATTTAAAGTTCAAAAGAATTATAAAAACAACCTTAAAAGCAAAGAAGGAAAATATGCAATGCAAATACCAATCAACCTACAACGCATAAAATTTAATCAGCCATTATGTTTAATCTCTCTTGAAATACTGTTATTCAATTCTAATTACATGCGCTTCAATGAACCTTAGATCACTTAGATGAACTCCTACTGAGCATCTATTCTACAATAATACTATGAAAGCTATAACTTTCATATTCACACGATTCATGAGACAGACTTTGAACGCCTAACATTAAACAGAGCCAAGCAAATAGCTACTATTTTAAACTGTGTTAACCTTAGCTCCTTGGTATTCAAAGCAAAGAGAACAACCTTTTAATAACATGTTGGCCCAGCATTTTCCCGCATTTACAAACAAAGCAAAAGACAAAATGACCCAGAAAAAATTTGATGAAAGTGAATCTATTTGTGCGATATGAACCGAGAACCTCCAGTAGCTTTTAACCAAAAGGGCCTCCCTCTCATCGACCCCAGGTCTCCATCCAACATGTTCTTAATGATGCCTCCTCTTCCCATTAATTAAATTTTTACTATGTGGACTTTGTCTCCTCTGTCCCAGTAATTGTGCTCGGGGTCGGAGTTAATCTCCAGAAAATTACCTGCCAGGGACGGACAAGGTGGGAAAAGTCATTATTTCATCTCGTATTATCATTATCCCTAAGACTGGCACGTCCCTCATCGTCGACGGACTTCCTCTCCGCGTGTGGCGGCACATGGCCATTATGGGCAGCATTTTCTTTAATCATGACTGCACATTACCAGCACTGGGATTAGAATGTGATTTATGGCTGCCACCAGGAGAAAGGTTAGAAAATAGACTGTCAAAGTTACCTTTTATAATGAGGTAGAGCCATTTCCCAAAACCTAAACTGTGAGCTAGAGGTCTAGATATGCTTGCGTGAACTCCATCCCCCACAACAGATCATCAGGCACGAGCATTTTTCAGCACTGAAATATGGATAAACAGTAAAAAGCTGTAGTACAAATGCAAATGGAGCAATGAACTCCACATAAAACCTTCAACAGAGCCAAGTATTAAGATGACACATTTTTAGTATTTGTTGGGGTCTGATAGCGCGATTTAAGATGATTTACAAAATTATTGTGATAAAAATACAGCTAGGGCTGCCAGATGAATAAATATGATGATCTACTGTAATTGATGATCTGCTAATAAATAAACAGAATTCAACAGTTAAACCACATACTGTCTGTATATTAATGTTTTATGTTAATTTGAAAGCAATACATCGTTGCTCCAAAGGCAAGGACATTTCTAATTATGGTTGGTTTTATTATTAAATGTCACCACACTAAACTGCCAGGCCTAATTGCAACATATTAATTGATAAATAAATCTTCTTGCGTACTTTGTACCATCAAGACAGTTTGTCAAGATCATTTAATAAATTATCACACTGCATTTAATAAATTATCCAGACTGACTTTCAAAACCTGCATTACAAACATTTAAATAAAAATAATAAAAAATAAAGGTTTAAAACTTTTATTCCTAAGAAATAGGTCAAAATGTTCACTTAGTAGATTTTTTAATTGCTCACTAATTAAAACAGTTTCACATTAAAATTAATAAGTAGTATTTTTTACAGTGCTACAATAGCACTAGTGACCTAAGTTAATGTATTCTACATTAGGACAAAATTGTTAAATTTATTCTAGTTACTCTAACTAAAGAACAGAAATTTACTTTAAATTCTATAATATACACATACAGGTGCATCTCAATAAATTAGAATGTCGTGAAAAAGTTCATTTTTTCTTGTAAGTTATTTCAAAAAGTGAAACTTTCATATATTTTAGATTCATTGCATGTAAAGTAAAACATTTCAAAAGTTTTTTTTGTTTTAATTTTGATGATTAGAGCTTACAGCTCATGAAAGTCAAAAATCAGTATCTCAAAATATTAGAATATTTACATTTGAGTTTCAATTAATGACCATCCCTACAGTATAAATTCTGGGTATCTCTTGTTCTTTGAAACCACAATAATGGAGAAGACTGCTGACTTGGCAATGATCCAGAAGACGAACATTGACGCCCTCCACAAAGAGGGTAAGTCACAGAGGGTCATTACTGAAAGGTGTGGCTGTTTACAGAGTGCTGTATCAAAGCATATTAAATGCAAAGTTGACTGGAAGGAAGAATTTGGGTAGGAAAAGGTGCACAAGCAACAGGGATGACCGCAAGCTTGAGAATACTGTCAAGCAAAGCCGATTCAAACACTTGTGAGAGCTTCACAAGGAATGGACTGAAGCTGGAGTCTACCAAGCCACTTCTGAACCAGAGACAACGTCAGAAGCGTCTTACCTGGGCTGTGGAGAAAAAGAACTGGACTGTTGCTCAGTGGTCCAAAGTCCTCTTTTCAGATGAAAGTAAATTTTGCATTTCATTTGGAAATCAAGGTCCCAGAGTCTGGAGGAAGAGTGGAGAGGCACAGAATCCATGTTGCTTGAAGTCCAGTGTGAAGTTTCCACAGTCAGTGATGATTTGGGCTGCCATGTCATCTGCTGGTGTTGGTCCACTGTGTTTTCTGAAGTCCACAGTCAACGCAGCCATCTACCAGGAAATTTTAGAGCACTTCATGCTTCCTTCTGCTGACAAGCTTTATGGAGATGCTGATTTCATTTTCCAGCAGGACTTGGCACCTGCCCACACTGCCAAAGGTACCAAAAGCTGGTTCAATGACCATGGTGTTACTGTGCTTGATTGGCCAGCAAATTCGCCTGACCTGAACCCCATAGAGAATCTATGGGGTATTGTCAAGAGGAAGATGAGAGACACCAGACCCAACAATGCAGATGACCTGAAGGCCACTATCAAAGCAACCTGGGCTTCCATACCACCTCAGCAGTGCCACAAACTGATCACCTCCATGCCACGCTGAATTGAGGCAGTAATTAAAGCAAAAGGAGCCCCTACCAAGTATTGAGTACATATACAGTAAATGAACATACTTTCCAGAAGGCCAACAATTCACTAAAAATGTTTTTTGTATTGGTCTTATGAAGTATTCTAATTTGTTGAGGTAGTGAATTGGTGGGTTTTTGTTAAATGTGAGCCTAAACCATCACAGTTAAAAGAACCAAAGACTTAAACTACTTCAGTCTGTGTGCACTGAATTTATTTAATACACGAGTTTCACAATTTGAGTTGAATTACTGAAATAAATGAACTTTTCCACAACATTCTAATTTATTGAGATGCACCTGTATACACTGAAAAAAATTGTTGTTGTAGAAACGATTTTCACGCAGAAATTACTAGTAAATTTCAGAAATGGCAAGTAACATTGAATTAAATGTGAGCTTTTGAAGTACAAAGACTGAAATAGTATTTACTTGTAAAACATATTTCAATAATGTCACATTTAAAACTTTGAAGAATATTTTTTTAATGTTAGTTTATATTTGATGAACATTATGCACTTTAAGTAAAATGACTTTTGATCACTATTTCAAATTACTAACATTTGTAATCCAAGCCTTATAAATAACTTTTGTAAAGTCTTGCAATACGTACATAAATATAGTCCACAGTTTATGTACCACATCTTTTATTCAGCACAGGTGGGCAGAGTCTTGGCGGAAGGACTGAGACGATGAATTTCTGTAGAAATTCAGTTGTACAGGCAGGATAGAGGCTGGACAGACAATAAGAACCCTCAGAAGACAGTCCTCATCCTCCAGCAAGCTCAGAAGGAGCCTGACATCCCTACAGCAAGAGCTTATGGATTGTTCAGGCTGGATGAATATTTCACCAGAACAATACTTGAGCCTAACATCTGAGTGTAAACTTTAGGTTTGTTAAGAACTCAAAGCTGGTTTTCTTGTTGTGGTCATTGTCAAGTGCATGCAATGAAAGCTGAGGGCCCTTCAGAGAGTATTTTTCAAGCTGGGCCCCCCAGGCCCTTCTGAGATGACTATTATTAGTCATCTATTGCTAGCCTGCCACAAAATAATGTCATTTGCATAAGTCTTAAAGGTACAGCAGCAAAAATAGCCTGTGTGATTCTAAAGGTTATGCAGAGGGCGGAAAATGGAAAATAAAAAACTCAAACTTTTTTTTTGTGAAAAAGTAAAATTCTTGACTAACATTATAAGTTAATTGCAAAATAAAATAAAATAATATAGCTGCTCTTAAGACTTACAACTGATTTTAAAATTGAATTTGGGCACAAAATATCTGGATCCTGGTTGTGACTGCAATGTACAATCTGTGAAAATAAAAAACTCCTTGGTGACTGACTCCATTTTGAATTTCATGAGCTGCTGGTGTTGAACAGGGAGAATGAGAGCCTCGGTGATAAAAATGGATTTACATGGACACGCCAATCCTTACATAGTTACAGCTTGTACAATTTCTCCCCGACAACTGCAAGTCTTGGGAACTCACCGGCTTATGGAAGCTCATACATGCTCAGTCTGAGATTAACTGTCTTTCATATTGTGTGAAGGCTTTACATTGCCTGACATGCTCATTTTTGCCAAAACTACAGCAGCAAGAAATCTAAAGCAAAACTAGGGTTATTATTCCATACTAAAACTAAGGACAATAGTGCTTCTAGAAACATCTTTTGATGCTACGCTAGGGCACGTCATCAGTGATATTACCTGGGGTCTCAGGGTGTTTCGGGTCTTTCAAATATCATACACCCTCGCCCAGGCGACCCGACCAGGGTTGATCAGACCACGGCCTGCATGTGCCCTAACAGCAACCCACGGATCTGCCCTCTTTAGTCAAATCCACCTAGATGCTTTTCAGCTGCGTCTGTCGTGGTGTGAATCGCTTTCCTTCGCCTCTCTCCTGTTATTCCGAGTGCCGTGTATGCCTTGTACAGCGACTGGCCTGCAAAGCCCCGACACCCAACCTTCACGGGCCAACACTTGCCTTTCCAGCCTTTTCTTTGGCAGTTGTTCCTCAGTTCCTCATACTTTGCTCTTTTCCGCTCAAAGGCCTCCTCCATCCACTATGGACGGTGAGCTCAGTCATCAGAATGCTCTTAGTAAATACATTTTTGCAAACTGAAATTAATAATTAATTCAAGTAAATGGAAAAAAAAAACAATAGTTAAAAAACTAACTGCAATAAAATAATTAACATAAATAATCATTTTCATAATAGGGATGCACTGAAATTTCAGTCACTTAACATTTTTTATTCAATTTCACATTGTAAATTCAGTTTACCTTTGCATTTTTCGCCATCGCACTTGTTTAAAGTCTACATTATAATATTATACTGTCTATCGTCTATAGGAAGTTAGTGTCATTTCTTAATTTTTCAAATATTAAAAGAACTGATAATTAGAACTGATGACCGAAAATATATTTCAGTAAATCTTAACTAATTTAAATAAAAAATAAAATAAAAATATGTACATTAAATAAACTAAACTGGAATGGACAAAGCTATTGGGGTCAATTTCATTAAATCTAAAAAGTATATAAGTAAAGGAATGTAATTCAAAACAATAATAAGCTGAAGTGCAACCTGTATTTAAAAGGAAATTTATAAATAAAGGAAAGGTACCACATCCATGTATGTCCAAACGCATGAAATCTCAGTGGTAAACTATTCTAATCATACAAGCAGGAAGCTGTCCATTTGAATCAATCAATAAAACGGTGGTATTTAAATAATTATCATGTCCTTGAGAATCTCAGCATCGACATTGAGAGCGCTCATATCGATTATGCAAAACGTTATATTGAGAGACAGGGTTGCGAAGCGTGTTCAGGGCCATGTACGAGTCGGTTCTCTGGGGAGGTACATGATCCGGACGTGGGAGAATTGAACCCGGTGAAATCCTTTAGCTCTCTCCTGCTCAGCATTTCTAATGAATGTAACCTGAGGATTCTCAAGAGCTTCTCGGGCCAGGGGAATTATCTCTATCACTGCTGACACAGAAGAAAACTGCACTGGCTTTTAATGGTGACTCGCGCATTATCTTCAATTATAAAACGTCAATCATATCCAGAGCCTGTACTGCTGGTCAGTACAAGCTTACATAAGCAGCCTTTAAATACATTTGCTGGCTTATTCCTGTTAAATCAGGAACAACAAGCTGAAGTTGAAGAGAAGGTGAACTTCATGAACTTCAAACTTGTTTTTTCCCTTCCCTACATCTTTTTTGGGAAGTCTCTGAGCTTTAAACTCAAAAATTGTAGCTTATGTCGTATTCAAATGTCAGAAACAGGATCTCACACCCCAAGGCATTGCGTCTAATGGTTTTCTTTCCTGTCTGAGAAAGTTTACTGTACCAAACTTTAACTGGAATCACCTGATGTATTTGTCTGTGTATTCCTCCCTGCCTGTCATTTCAGCTTCTTCCCGTGTAAAATAAGAAACTGGTCTGTATACAGGAAAGACTGGCCTAAAAGAATAGTGTCCCAAGCTGTATCCGTCACTCTCAATTAAGATTTGCAGCTTCCTGGTAGATTGTAGCAGTGATAGTGTATGTGGGCAGGAAGTGGGTTGAGAACAGATAAATCAAAAAAGAATCAAAATCGTGATATTGCTGTGTGTGATTACTGAACTGCAAAAGGCTGAGATTAAATAGCAAGCACTGCAAACTTTACAGTGAAGGTGAGACACTCCATTCTGTCGGTATTCTACTATGGGGCAATTTGCTAACATTTGTTAATTAATATAGTACAAATTGTAAATTTATTCTAAGACGCCATCTTACCTTACCCTATATGATTTATGCAATGCAGAAAATATTACCAGAATGACAGAATCAGTCATAAAAATTGAATTTACAGTATAACACAGAATGTTACAAAATTTAGCAAAATTCATAATAAATTAAAAGTAGGGCTGTACACTTAATCAAAACACAATATGGATGCAAAAAGTGCATTTGCCACCTCACTATATGCCACCACATGAACTTCATCTCCAGAGCAAAGTATTTATAAAAAAATAAAAATTATTATTATTAAAATTATGAATTTATTATTCAATGTTTTAATTTTAACAGCAAACCTCTGTTTTGCATTACTGTGCTGGCCAAAAGGAATTAAGTTTTAATTTGATTACATTTTAAAAGATTAATTAAACTGTTAATATTTTATGCCCATATTTGATTGCCTCTTTTGATTTGCATTAAATCATTAATTCAAAAGAATAAAACAGACAGCATAGAATTTCTGGGGGAAGGGGAAATTCATAGGGAATTATTATTTTAAAAATGTTATATTAAATTTTTAATATTTCTTTTAATGAAATATTACATTTTTACAGTTTTGTTAATTTAGTTGTTTTGACAATTCAAATTAAAAAGATTTAATTTTGGCTAAATGTTTAATGAATTGTTATTGTTGTTCAAATTGTTTTTCATGATTTCAATTATTATACATGCTTTTTTATTACTAAAATTAAAACAAAATCCAAAAAAATTAAAGCAGAAAAAACAAATCAGAGTTTTAAAGTAAGATGTTCAACAGTGTTGCTTTAGATTATTTTTAATTAATTAAATTGAAAAATAAAAAAATTAAAAAAAAATTGAGTGAAGAATAACTGCCACAAGAAAATTAAAATATCAGGACAGAATATATATATATATATATATATATATATATACACACAACAGAAACAACAACAAATGTAAGAAAAATAATATTTAATCTATGTTCAAAACAGGTAAAGTATGCTGCCTAAAATTCAATTTCAAGTTCAATTTCAATGTTAACACAACAAGAACTAGGTTCTTTTTCAATTTGTTCATTTTTCAGTTGATTTAAAGAAGCCTAAATTTGAGAGAATAAGTGTGCACACTCCTAAAGAGACTAACTGTTTCCTGCAGTAAAGCATGTGCAAAACATTACTTAATTTTGAAGAAAGAAAAAAAAAACATGCCTTCTGTCTTTTTAACCTTGATATCTTAGCAGCAGCAATATTGCAATGTCAGATGACTGCAATGTCAAAATAATCACAGGATTTATTTTGCCCTACTGGTTACAGTGAGACGGAAATGTGAGTGGGCCAGTGGAAACAGCGTTCACCGGCTTTGAACAGCTTTTGACCTCCTTCAGTACAGGTCCACTGCACATGTCACCATCTCCACTCAACATAAACCAATGTAAACCACCAACTCTCTCACTAAAAGCCTTTACAAACTCATCCGATCAATTGTTACACCGTGCAGAAAACCATTTGAGAATCGTCTCGTTCTGCTTTTGCTGCCAAAGACTTTTCAAGGAGCTTCAACATTTAGCCACTTCAGTGGGCAGAGTAGAGGAGGACAGGTGATGATACAGCGGATATCACATCTCGAGAAGATATATCCAGAGCAGCTATTACACACTCATGAAACAGGCTGTCAGAGGGTAATATAGAACCTTTTTTAAACCTCAGCATTATTCCCGTGCAATACACTAACAATTCCACATCCTACATATGTGCACGTACAGTCGGCAGTTTACTACAGCTAGACGGAAACAAGCAGGATGTCTTTTATCTCCTGAACAGATTTTTTGTGAGTTCAACAAGGCATGAATTCAACAAGGTGCTGGAAACATTCCTTGGAGAATTTCATGGAGTTATTGTCAATATTTTGGCCACATATGCCTGCTTCCACTTCACTTCATCTTGACGTTTCGCTGTTGGAAAGAGACCCAGGGAGCGTGCGGCCCTTTGAGTCTAAACTAGAGATGCGTTTCAAAGAAACAGCCTGAGATGATGCTTAAGCTCAGGAGACATTTTTCATATTTTCCAAATCTACATGCCTGTAGGTATAAGAATATGGACCTACAATACCATTCATTTAATTACAACTGAAAAAGATTATATCTTAATTTTGAATTTAATACAAGAAGTCAAAATTTTACTATATAAAAAAAATATATTATCTAAATGATAGAGTACAACTCAATATTTTTAATATTTACTAATATCATTGAGCATCTTGTCAACCTGACCATGTGATAAGCAGGATTTAACACAAAAATACTAAAATATATATTCACCAAATGGCAGCACAAAAAAATAGAAAATAAAGATCTTTTAATAAAAAGATACAATCTTTTTGGTCAGCGATATTTATAGTTTGCCAATTTGCACATGCCATCTCTCATCAAGCTAGCCTAATTATTTTATTTAATAATACTCATAACAACAACAATAACTTTTCAATTTTAAAATATGTGACTTTGCGCTAAAGCATCAATACCCAACCTCAAGAAGTTAAGCCATAGTACTTCCAATCAGAGAGAGAAGGTTACTGGGTTATTATAATTATCTTTAAAAAAGTTACTTTAAAAATAAAATAAACTTTAACTGAAATAAATATTTTTTAAAAAAAATCAGCTAGCTGCCAAAGCAGCATTCCTGATTTTCATTTAGTTTAACTTGATGCAACAAAATATCTAAAGCTAAAACTTAAAAAAATAAATAAATAAATAAATACAAATAAAATGTATAAAACATTATAAAAAGAAAATATTTATAAAAACTAAAATATTATCTAAATGATACTAAAATAACACGTGCCGAATAAGAGTTTTGCCGGCCGCTTTACTGTGAGAGAAGAAAGTGTTTTCCAACTACATGTGTTCATTTCATAACGACCATAAAGGATCCAGTACAATTCAAGACGCTATTTTCTACTAAGCCCTTCTCCTACAACGTTACTTGATAGTTAGCACACATTTATTGCCTATCCGTGTCAACTCAGCAGAACACTAATTTAAAGGACAGCCAACATGGAGCTGGCTAGCGTTCAGTGTCTCGCTAAAGGGCATAACTGTGATTGGAGAAGAGGATCCTCAGTTACTCTCTAGTCTCTGGGTCATTCCTACTTAGGATCAAACCTACAGCCACTGACTTGAATTCAAAACAGTTGGGCTCCACCATACGGATACAGCTGGGAACCTCTCAATTTCGTGGACCAAAATGACCTAACTACTCCCATAAGAATTAGTAAAGGAGGGTTCAGACTTATTTTTACCAAGCTAAACTTCAATAAATTAGTACCATTAGTATACCGTAGCAATATTATTTTCATAACTCTTTACACCCAAAACATAGATATGCCTTTCAGAGCTGGTTCATCAGTCATCAGCTCTGACAACATTTTTCAACAGAAACCCAAGCATATAAACAAAACCTCACCATAATTGTCCCATTGAAACTCTTTGGGTGCTGTAAACCAATGTATTCCATGAATCTATTATAGGTGATTTGGTTTATTTTCCAAAATAAATGGCCATGGATGCTATTTGTTGTTTTACTTTTAGAGATTGCAGTCTTTGAGGTCACTTTCCAACGTGTCTTATTTTCTGTGTTTTGATTCATCTAATGACTCGAATCTTTTGCGAGATTCATCGAGTGATGTTCTGCAGTTTCTGGCGAGTCTATAAGTGTAACAACTCACACATTAGAAAATGTCTTACTCGAGATGTCAGCTGTAACCAAAAAGCACTCATTGAAGTGGAAACAATGGAAGTGGAAACAATTCTTCTTCATTCCTTCCACTGAGAAAATATGGTCGGCAACTAATACATTTTTACTGCCAAATAAAGCAAAGGAAATACATTTTAAGATATTGCATAGGTATTATCCTTGTAACACATTTATTAACAAGTTTAGAAAAGATGTCTCACCAAAATGTTCATTTT
>JAFVLL020000386.1:0-33801 GCA_021397915.2 Tor tambroides
GGATGGATGGATGGATGGATGGATAGACATGGATGGATGGACGGACAGACAGACAGACATGGATGGACAGACAGACAGACAGACAGACAGACAGACAGCCAGACAGACAGCCAGACAGACATGGATGGATGGATGGATGGACAGACAGACATGGATGGATAGATAGATAGATAGATAGGTAGATAGATAGATAGACAGACATGGATGGATAGATAGACATTGATAGAAACTGTAGATGATAGAGACAGACAGACAGATAAGCGATTACCAGAAAGAAAGTAGATGACAGACAGACAGACATACGTAGCTGTGAAAATATTGTATTTATTTAGCTTTAGCTATTCGTGTTACGTTAAAAAAGAGAAAACAATACAATATGTAACATATAATGTAAAATAATGTGCAAATAATTATTTTGCACATTGGTTCCCCCACGCTTCTGCTGACATTTAAGAACCATCTAGTTTTTATGTATTGTTTGTTTGGATGTTGTGGGTGTTAGTGATATTTAGATATTCTGACATAGTCACAGATGCTCTTTACTCACTTACCCACTTCAGCGCTTTCTGTACCTAATGTGACACTCCAAAGCTTTAATGTCATTTATCACTGCTAGCCTTTTAACCAAGATGTTCAGAGGATGATTGTGTTAAAGGTTCATTGACCTAATATATTACAATGATACAGTCAGCCATGGTTTATTATTATTATTTTTGAAATGTATCAGTCTGAATTATGTGTAGACCACTTAATTTTGCCTAGTGTCAGAATACAAGTGTATTATATTCCCTCCAAATCATTACAATTCCTCAGCCACTGCTGTGATCAATGAAATGTTATCATAACATGGCATCTCACGAGGTGTACTTCCTCAAAGTTCATCTTGTCTCCTCTTCTTCTTTTCAGTTTGGGCAGTCTAATCTTTGACAGCCAGAGCAAACAAAAGTCAGCCGATCAGAATTTCCCAGCAATATTTTATCCCCCTTCCCCCCAGATTTAAACACACGGGGTCATTTTTCACGAATGTCTACTGCGCAATCTTTATTTCTCTCCTTGCTGCTCTTGTTTACCCTCTTGGCTGTATCCAGGGCTTTCCATACATCTCTCTAACAGATAATACCTGCCAAAATCCAATTTACTGGTTTTCTCCCTCAATGTCAAAGCTTGTAGGCAGATAGCTTTGGTCTTAAGATAATAATGATCACATCTCTCTTGCTGCCGGGCCGGATTATGATGTTTGGGAGACTCGGCAGGAGACTGGTCCAAAGCAAAGACGGTTTTAATGACAGCTCTTGATACTTCTCCAGAGGAAAGATCTCAATTCATGTTGAGGGCACTTTAATGGTTAAATAAAGTAATATAGATTCATCTTATATGTAGTATATGCCCTCATCCCATTCCAGCAGGCTTTTCAGAGTCTTGTTTGATTGAAAACGTTGAGGCAGTAAAAATTCGTCCGAGTTTGTCATATGCGTGGGTTCTGTTTGCCATGAACATGTTGTTTTAGTCTTGCTGGAGATTAGAGGAACTCAATGAAAGGTTGTGCCTCTCTCCCCGCTTGCCCCTGCTGTTTTTTCAGAGCATGTCCTCAATAATTAAATAGTGCTCTATTTGTGGTGCAAAAGCAACCAGTCAGTCAAAGAGAAAAGCGTTGCAGATGTCTGTAAGCATAAACCACCTCTTTATCAGCACAGTCTTCATTAATTACAGTCAACATGATTATATAACGTGACACTCTTTGAGTACTACAGGATATTCAATTAAAAAGTAGGTTAGATTTTTATTTTTATTCCTCAGGAATTGATTGAATTGTATAAAGTGTGCGGTTTTTATAGTTTGCTATTGGCATGATGAAGGGATGGATGGGCAGATAGATAGATAGACAGACATAGATAGATAGATAGATAGATAAACAGTCTATATATCTATCTATCTATCTATCTGCAGTCAGTGTTTATCTATCTATCTATCTATCTATCTATCTGCAGTCATTGTTTATCTATCTATCTATCTATCTGCAGTCATTGTTTATCTATCTATCTATCTATCTATCTATCTGCAGTCATTGTTTATCTATCTATCTATCTATGACTGTAGATAGATAGATAGATAAACAATGACTGCAGATAGATAGATAGATAGATAGATAGACAATGACTGCAGATAGATAGATAGATAGATAGATAGATAGATAGATAGATAAACAATGGCTGCAGATAGATAGATAGAGTTTAATTTAACTTGAAATCTACTTAGAATTTTGATTTTAGGTTAACTTTAAGTAGTGGAGCCTAATTTTAGATCTAATCATCAGTCATCAATCTTTGTTTGTTACCATTATAACTGTCTAGGCTGGAGGCTTTTCATATCTCTCACTTGTCTGGCTTGAAAATGAGAATCCTTCAGATCTTTAGAGTGGTTATGACTATTGTTAGACATGGGAATCTGTAAATTCCATTTTAATTGGCCCACAACGTTAGCCTGTGAATTGAGCAAGTGCTCTTAGCTTAGTAGTGATCTGGAAGGCTATTCATCTTTTGGACGAGATGAAAATCTGACAACCCTCATCTTGGTTTATAATTATGGTCTTATCATATCCGTAGGAATGAAAAATGACCCTTTTCTTGGACAAACAAACCAGGAGAGCTTTGTACCTGGCGGCAGCTGCACGCTTGATTCACTATTACAAAAGATCTGGTGGGAAACCCGGCCGATGGCATTCGGTAGCACATCTGCAGGCTACTGTTACGTTTTTCATGTTGGTCTGTCCACAGAATGCCCAATGACCACTTTCCCAGGTTGCCTGGTAACTGAAGATTCCTTATTCTCACAGTGTAGCTGAAGCTACGTATTTATAAGCATCAAACACCATCAACAGATGGTTGATTTCATCTGGCCGTGTTTTACGCATTTCTTTCTACCTAATGACGTATGTGTGCAGCTGTACTGATTAATCAGACTTGTGTTTCAGGTCAGCACATTTCTACAGGTTAGAGGAAACAGGCTACTAATTGCTTGAGGGGAAATGAAAAATGGCCATCTTTTATGTCCCAGAAATACACCACTGCTGCTCCAGCTCTCACTGCCAGCTGTTTTTTTGTCTAAAGATTTTCATAATGGTGAGCCTAGCAAAGTTGCTAACTTTTACATTTGTTTTCATGGAAATGCAACCTTCACTATCATTAGTAATTGTGCTAGCTTTCATAGGCTAGACTATGGAGGACTAAAGGTTCAGCCTCATTAGCAAAATTTCGGTGGCATTTCTCAATCAAAAAAGGCCCACTGTTTATTGTAAGTAATATAGTGATGTATGAAACGAAGTCACTTTCATACCAAGCAGCTTTCTTTTGGTCTACATGATGAATTTGTGTGACCAACTTCTGGGAAAATCTGCATGGACAATCTTTCATGCTCACTCAAAATTCCAATTGCATTGATTCCTATTGAAATGACTTAATTTTGTGTCTGAACATTTTCTGAAAAACTGTAAATATTATCACACCTCAATATTTGAAGTTAACTTTTCATCCTATGATCTTAGTTATTTTTTAGATTAAATAATTTCTAATTATTTAAACAAAATGTATCCAATAGAAAACTCTTCCCTACCTCATAGAGTATGAAATTAGTGGAAAACTGAAAAAATGTCATTATTTCTAGGAGACAAAATAACAATAAGTGCAAATCTTTGTAAACAATACAACCCAATCTCACGGCAATTCGTACATATTTTACTAGGTGGCTAAGAGGGCTGGGACAATAAATCGATGCATCGCGATTCGTGGATCAATTCTGAGATTTTCGGAATGCATTGTTATTCTCTCTGGAATCGATTCTGAACTTAGTTTTTAACAGCAGATGGCGCTCTAGGCTAGTTTTTAATCGCACACTCAAATGCTCATGAAGAAGAGCCATAAAGAGTGCTTGCATGCGTCCCAATGTGCATACTATCCATCCTAAATTCTATGTGATATTAGTAATTTTCAATACTATTTAGGGCAGATAGGGTGGATAGTATGCACATTGGGACGCAGGGCTTGTGTGTTCGGCTAGTGGTTAAATGTATTTGCATCTCGGCTCAGAATGTTTTTATGATGCGAGATTAATGTAAACACAGCCCACTGTGAACACCCTTGTAATTCATTTCAACCTTTTCGAACTTTATGAATGATTATTTGAGGTTCAAGTGGTGTGTGTGTAAGGAACTGAAAGCAAGCAGAGTACGGTTGTTTCTAAAGCACGCAGTGCCATCTGCTGTTAAAAACTAAGCTCAGAATCGATTCCAGAGAGAATCGCAATGCATTTGGAAAATCGGAGAATCGATGCAGAATAGTTACTCGATTCTCGATGCATCGATTTATTGTCCCAACCCTATTGGCTAATTCATACAAATTCGTACAACCTCACTTGTACAAATTTGTATGTTTTGTGAAAAATTGTTTGTATTTTACGAGGTGGCAAATTTGTAGGAATTTGTGCAAATGACCACCCCTAACCCTGACCCTAAACCTATCCCTCACAGAAATTTTACAAAATCGAATGTGTAAGGTTGTACGAATTAGCCACCTCGTAAAATATGTACGAATTGGTCATGACAGCGTTGAACAATACCAATTTTGTCTCGTATAAACTACAAAAAAACAAACAAAAAACAAACAAAAAAAAAAACACAAATGTGTAAAAACGGTGACATCATGCACATTGTGCATTATGTGTTGAGTCTATAGGTATGTGTGCAAGCACATAGTGTTTCTTTACAATGTGACATCGCCAGCTACTGGCCTGGCATAAATAATACAGTGTGTTTTTTTTGTTGTTTTCATGAATTTGTGTGAACGGGGATCAATTTTACAACATTGCCATCTGTGCTCGAAACTTTCACAAATGCAAAGAAAAAAACGTTTCCATTTTTAGTACATTTTTGTTGTGTAAATGTACTCTGAGAGTAGCAGTGGATTTGTGGCTCGCATTAGCGTTATTAGCTAGTTAGCTCCGAGCCAACTGAATGTGAGATCAGTAAGGCTATGGAGTGTTGCAGCAATCAAAAACCAAAAGACTAATTTCCCTTGAGGTTTTCGTAGTGGGTTTTTATAATGGGGATTTTCAATTCATGAGTAAAATAAGGTCAGTGGTAAAACATAACTTGACGATACTTTGATGAAAACTTGACTTTTTGTTCTACAACTAAAACTGCACACACTCACACCCCAAGCGTTCTAATGTACTTATTTCATACGTTTTTGTATGATAAACATAACTGCTTCAAAATTCATATTTTCAGTATGGTTGTGTGTAATTTACGCTGTAGAGCAAAACATTTAAGTATCGTCAATTTATATTTACCACAGGCCTTGTTTTACTCATAAATCGGAAAAAAGAGAACCAACTGAGGGAACCCATAGCGGAATAGTCTTCTAGGTTTTGACGTCATGTATCCAGCACTCTATAGACATACAAAATTTTGAATTTGTTTTCACAGAAATACAACAAGCTTCTCCAACATTTGCAAGCATGACTCTTGTTGCAGGCTTGATGTATTGTGATGTTTTCAGTGCCGAAGCTGAGTTGAAAGACAGGATGACCTGTCGCCGCCTCCGTTGTTATTGTCAGTCACAGATCTGAAGCTTTACATGGTCCAATCTCACCTGCGTAAACCCAGCCCTGTAATTGCCTACTGTCACACTTTGCCACATCACTCCCCCTCAGATCCAGCTCTCAAATTGGAATGCGGCACAGAATGGGATTGCGAGGAGGCGGTGACGGGGACAGTGGCGATTTCGGCATGAAATATCAACGTCCGGGAAGGTCACAACTGTCATGGCCTCATCTGTCAGCCGGGTTTTCAGCTTCAGTCTAATGCCGGCCCTTCATAGCGAGCCTGAAGGCAGCAAATGAACCTCCATCAATCATGCTCACCCAAGCTTTAGCCGTTCCCATCTCATCGAAGGTATGAAGGAGGTACGAATCAGGAAATAACTCGCCATTCCACCTGTGGCTGAGACCCTATCCATGAGAAATTCAGGAGAAATGGAACCAGTTTTGCACCATATCGCTAATAAAGAGCCATATGAAATATTTATGTCAAACAGGGCTACATTTAACCGTTGATCAAACCGGGTCGGGATACATTTGTAAGTACTAGACATGCTGTGTCGTGGAATGTGTGCTGTGTGTTATTTAGAGGTTGGGAGATGAAAAACATTGCTTGGGGAGGTAGAAACAGACTGGGCAATAACCTTTTTTTTATTAGTGCAATTTATCAGATGTGTCACATGACTCCTTTATATCTTTTCTTTCAATTCTTGCAGTCTAAAATGTCAAAATGCAAGAGCACATGGGTCAATGACATGCTCATTTTTTTTCTTTATTTCTGTCTTTACATTCATTTAAAAATGCTTCAAAAATTGATCCATACCTATATACAATACACTAATCTTCTATGAGAAAATGATCAATATCTTAATTAAATTGTTTATTTTTTTTGAAGTGTAAAGTAAAAAAAATATATTTTTCTTGATATTATAATAATAATAATAATAATAATAATAAATAATAATAAAGAAATGATTGAAAACAAAACTTAGTTTGCCATAATTTGTTGTTTCTTAAAACAAACTTAAAACAAAGTTTAACAAAACTTCATTTCTTATGAAGTCATGTGGTGCAACTAACATGCAGAAAAAGAAAGAAAAAAAAAAAAAAACACAGGAAATGATTTCATAGAGAGGATCTCTGCAGACCCCATTTACTTTTTTCAACTAGTTAAAATTTCAGATAATTTGATCTTTTTATCACAAGGCAAGTTTAAGTTGTAAAATGTCATATGGAACGATTTCCCCAAAAAGTTTATATAAAATTTATATCAAGATTTTTATTTAAAAGGTTAAAAGGCTTTACCTTGAAATAATGATGTGGAATATGTGTACTCTCATGTGTTTTCAAAGTATATGAAAAATGTTATTGATGGTTACACCACATGACAAGCTTTAGAGTCATTACATTGAAATTGAAAATGTTTTCAGAGCTTTTCAAAACCTTATTAAGAATACATTCTTAAATTTGGTTCTAAGAACCATTTTTAAAGGATTTTTTTTTTCTTTTTTTTCTCATGGACACTCTTATATGTCATTGACCCATGTTCCTAAAATGAATTTGACTGTAAGCCAGAATGTCAATGGAAGTTCAGGGAAAGTTTCAGCACATTAGGCAGGAAGATTTTAAATGTAAATGGCTTTATCAAGACAGAACCCAAATCTAAGGCACTGAAAGAGAAACAGAAACAGGCTTGGAATATAAAAGTATTGTGTAAAGCATATGTTAATGCTACTGTCAGTGTTTAACTTAACTGTCAGGTCATTTGACTATCAATAGCAAGTAATATATAGGCTAATTTTGTTTACTGTATTTGTCGTCCAGGAATATACGACCCGACTTCTGTATTTTCTTGGAAAATGACAACAATGTGAATACAGAGCACACATTTGAATAATGTAAATTAATGTAGCGCTACACTTTCAGTGCTTTGCTGTTTGAGTTTGATTCAGCAATGCATTAATTACCATAAATACATATTCATGCTTTTCCCATGGTTTTGCTGATTAACAGCAAGGGTATGAGGAACAAAAAAAGTCTGCCTTGCTGAATATGGGATTTCCCCCCCCCCCCCCCCATTCATAACCAAAAATTGCATGGTAATGTATGCAAAAAGGTAAGCATTTATTTTCATTAACACTTCAGAATGTAAAAATGGGAAGAATCCCTGAAGCATTCAGATCCAAGGACTTTCTTGGAATCATTCATCTTTCCCATTTATAGCAGTTTCTGAAAGGAAGTATTATTAAAGCAGTCTGAAACTCCATTTAAGAGAGGCCAAGTGCTTGGCTTTCAAAAATTCAAAGGTTGGCTGGTTTAATCTGGTTTTGTTTCATATTTCTGCATGACTGGCCTGACCATGTAGTTCTACACATCAGAAACTATATTGGGTATTAGAGAGACTTGCAGATATACAGTTGAGTCCATGTCTTCTGTGTCCATAAATCTTTGAAACAGATCCAGCTTTCTGCTTCAAATGCTCCAAAAGGATTACATGTGAGATGCATATTTCTACAGTTTGTCATTTTCAGCTTCCCACCAAACGTATTTTTGTAGCCAAGTGTTGTGGATAACAAACTTTCAAATTTTGCATTCAAACTTCCAAACCTAGAGTAAGAAACTTTTAGTAATGTTTTTGTAATCACTGGAACCATCTTAACTTCTTAACACACATTCAATTTTGGTCATTAGCAACATAATTTAACAATTTGGTGTTTCCCGAAACCATAGATCCAACGAACAATCACAAACAGCATGGCAAAGTTATGTGGTTGGAACTACAGCTCTTTACTTGGGGTTACAAGTATAGTTTCTTGCTAGTATGATGTGGACCTTAATAGATCATGCTCTGGAAAAAAATAAGCAAGCTAACAAGCAGTACAATCGATATCTGTTTTTCCATATATACCGTATAACAAATTTCATTCAGCAAAGTTTTTGAAGAGTATACTTATGCAAATGTTCTCTAGGGCTATGTTCAGATAGCAGGCAAATCAGATTTTTCCTCAAATCAGATCTTTTCAGGCAGACTGTCCACACTATTAATTGCAAGTGCTCAAATCCGATTTGTGTGTACAGACATAAATGTATCTGCATGGGTTGCTTTGGTTATAACACAGGTATATATTTTTGATGATGCTTTCAAAACGAATGCAGTAAAAATGGAGGTACATCATCTGGATCTCCAAATAAGTGTCCTCTTCTGGCATTTCTGTCACAGGTTTTGATGTTGTCATTAGTCGGGTTTCCATCCAAAATTGCGAATTTATCTTGTGCGCAAAATTAGAATGTCGGATAAAACATTTGCAAATAAGCACCGTTTCCATCCGACGATTCAAAGAGAAAAAAATTGTCACTTCCTGATAAACTGAAATTTCACAAAGAAAAGTGGGAGAAGCCACTGAATATAATAATTTTCATATATTATAAATTACTTGTGCTTTAGAGCAAGCAGACGAAACACAATGAATGTGATCATTGCTTTTATTGGATGCGTGCTGTTTGAGAACGCAGTCGTGTAGTAGTTCTGGGAGGCAATAATACAGAAATACTTTGATGACAGACTTTAGCTCAGACATTGCAGAATGACCATAACAACATTTCAGACACTGTGCAACAAGATCATTCTGCTGGTTAGTCACGTTATGCCGTCTCAAAGTCACATGACTTTTTCGATGCGCATGGAGGAATTTATTCGGCAAATGCATTTCCATCTCCCATTATTCGCGTTAACCCTTTTTCGCACAAGACAAAATCCACGTCAAGTGAGCGTAAAAACTTTTTCTGCGAATTAAGGGATTTTTTTCTTTTTTCGAAATTTGGTATTTCCATCACTTGTTTCTGATGTGTTACTTCAAATGCACATTAAAACAGAGTGATGGAAACATAGCTATTGTGTGTCGCGTTAAGAGTGACGCAAAAGATAATTTGAAATCCGTCCAAACTGAGACGCATCTTGTATTTCAAACCACCTCTATATGATTTGTTTTTTGCTGACAGTCTAAACAAGGTATTGTACCAAAGAGGATGACGTTAGAGAGAATCCACGATTGTATCAGTCATCTGAAAATAGAGCAAACGGTGAACAAAATAGCAATGCAGTCAGATGCTATGTTTGTGACTTACAATAATCTGACATGAATTAATTCTCAAACCAATTAATTAGCAAAAGGTATTACTACATATTGTTGAACCAACATGGTTCGAATCACAGATCTGCAACAAAATTACATTTTCAGGTAATAGTGACTACCTAGTTAATCTCTCTAACAATGCTAACATAGTTTGGTAGTTAAGCAGCAAGTTGCGTTGTTGTACAGGAAATTCACTGCAGTATGGGTTCGAAGTATGAGGGTGAACACAAACTGAGGATGAGTGTGATAGAAGCCATAGAAGATGCAACAGACACACTGTCTTAACACTTACTTAACACAAACAGAACAACCTAATTTTAATCATTGTCATGATGATAAGCAAATAAATGCTTTAGTCATTCTGACTTGATGACAACAAACTGCCAAAGGTTCTTCTTTCAAATGAGACCTCAAAAGACCTTAGCCAGGGTAGCGCCATCTTTACTTTTTCACATCAATGAAAACAAGGTCGCGAGGGACAGAAATACTATGCGTTCAATGGATTGTACTGTTGTTTAACAACATACCAATTGTTCAGCTGATGAAATGTCTTTCTGAATAACATTCAGTAGACAAAACTCCATTAAACAGTTTTGAAAGTTGTGAGTTGATCTTTGACCTTTTTTACATTATAAAACTGTAAGTCTCTCACAGCATCGTTGTCATCCATGTTAAATTCAATATGGCGTCTAACCTGATCTATTAGTCCAAAAGCTTTATGAGCTGTTTTAGTTTGGATATGCCATTTCTTGGATTTGAGGTCAAAAGGTGGAGCGCAAATCAAATGGTGAAAGATGGCTATAAGCCTTACTGTAAGCTCTCGTGAAAACTCCAGACTTCCTTCACTCACATCAGGCCTTGTTATGGCTGGCTGCTCGAACAGCATGATGAGCAAGACATCGGCTCCTCAAACCAGGTGGAAAAGCGGTTGTTTTGGCAGTTGGGAAAGTCAAGCACGGTGTAAGTGGTTAATTACGCCTATACTTCAAGTCCAACGGTTCCTCACTCCCAGAATAAATCAGACCGTTCCAGAGGAATGCGCAAGAAAACAAGGGAATACTGGAACAAGGTGCTAATCAATCCCACCGACTTAATTACGCTTTCCATCTTCACAGGTGATTCTTGTGTGGAATTAAACTCCCCAGCCTTCTGACTCCCCACCGCAGGTGAACAAAAACACACTCGACACAACAGCCTTCTGATTGTCCCTGCTCATTGTTACTACTGCATTCATGCATCTATCAAACGTGAAGCTTGATGAAAGGGAGGACACTGCCTAATTAATGAAAAGCCCGGGAGTCCTTATACAGTTCTGCCATCTTGTATTCATCGGAGAACGAAGAGTAAACTCTTGTTAATTCACCTTGACAATCTGTTACTTCCCACTGGTTTTTAGATTTACTCTAGAGGCTGGATGTGCCATCTCCTGTTGGATCCTCGGGGTGATGAAAGAAGGTGTAGAGAAGAACGTTCTGGCACACAAGTTTCCGGATCCATTTTGCAGTAAATCGACAGCATTCGTTCTGTTCCTGCTTCATACGGAAGCTCCACTTTCCATAGAGTTGATATGGTAGTCTAATCTTTAATCATATTTAGGGAGATTATCTTTCTAAAATTACCCTAGCCCCTTCTGACAGCAGCATGAGGAAGCGCCTTGTTCATCTCATTTTTCAGATTTGCATGTGGTTGTTAGTGGCTTATAGCAGGCATGCAACATTTGCACAAAAGCTCAGGAGAAATGACATCACGACAAAGGGAAAAAAGGCCCAGCTGCCACTTGATGGCATTCAAGTACAGTGCACAGATGTGGGCTGCAGTATTGCTGGTCTCTTTTTGCTTTAGCTCTCATGCACAGACAAAACATGAAGCAACAAGAATTTTCTTCATGCTTAAAGATGCAGTGTGAAATTTCGGCACCAAATGGAACTGGATTCCAGACAAGGTTCTTAGACATTCTTACTGCATCTTGCCCCCTGTTCCCATGTCCTATTGGTCAGATAATGAAGTAGTCCCACCTCAAACTTACATCATTGATTGACTGAAAAGACATTGAACATCACTGGATTTCTGTGGACAAAATTTTTGTGTATAGCAATAATGTTTTTGAATAAGGCTTTTCACAGTAAATCCAACAGGCTTTAATTACTATCAATTGCTACAATCATTAATATTAAATTTAATTGTCATTTTCATCTTTTTTTAAAATTAATTATCCTATTTAAGTCAGAAGAAAAATGCATTGCAAATTGCATTTAAGATGGCCGGACTTTATCGACGCCGGTTGGTTTGGTTTTAGATGCTTGAATCTGTCTATTTGTACAAGATTGAGGTTGAGCTGCTATTTTATAGTTTATAGACTGTAACTGAATCCATCCACTTACGTCTTAATGTAGTGAATGTTCTGACTGATAGTCTGTTAGCATATCCTGGCTCCACTAAATTGAAAGAGTTACTGCTATGATGTCTTTCATAATCGGTAATATTACAATAATGGTCCATCCATTGCTCTCACATCAAGATGCAGAGAACTACACCTCCCAATGTAATATCAGGTTTCTTTCAGCCAGCGATAAACATGTCTCATGCTCTTGGCAGCAGTAGTTTCGGTGTGAAACGATCTTCCGAGAACAATCTCTCAGTCCTCTCAAAGAGGAGGTGCTCTTCAATATCTGTGGGGAGGACTTGGCAACCCATTGCACCTCTTTTCAAGGATTTTTTTGTGGGAAGAGATGCTTTCAGCAGGCGTTTGCTTTTGTCACATCTGAAAAAGGAGAATGAGACAAAAGTGGGAGGGGAAGAGGTGTGTGTGTGTGTATATATATATGTAAGAGAGGAAAAGCGACAGAAACAAAGAGATAACAATGCTACTTGGCATGCTAGCATGCAGTCCTACTCAGATGCACGTGGGAAGCCAATGAAGGATATGCACATGCATAAACATGAAGGTGCGTCAGGTTTAATTAGAATATCACAACGCCTAAGAACAGGAGAAAGGAGCAGCGTAAAGGAAGTGAGATGACTGCCGGCCCGGCCCGCTTCCCAGGGTGATACTGTAGAGGATGGTGCCGAAGACAGCAGGAGGGAAGGGGGAGAGAGAGATTGTGGCAGAGCAATGATCAGTTTGTGCAAGGTCTGCAGTAATGCATTATGGGAAATAATGGAATGAGGGGGCTATAATGGTTTGTCAATGAGACAAAGCAATAAAAGCAGAACATAAAAGGGAAAAGCAGCAGCCTAACAGTTTATGATGGCAAATGTATTGGCAAACTTATTATCGAGAAGCAGATTGGTAAAAATCATGATGTGAATGTACAGCTAAAATATGAATATTTTATTGTTAATTATTTATTAAATTTGATTAATAAAATGACAATTAGATGCATAATTACATGGATTACTTATATTAACTCAACCAAGGCTCACTGGAAAAACTCGCCTGTGGTGACATTTATGCAAAATACTATGTTGCTTGTTCAGTGAGTGGTGCTAATAGTGCATTCAATTTTCTCTAAAACGTGGATTGGGCAAAATTTACATTAGTAGCTGAACATATGGCAATTTGGAAATTAAATGTCCAGTCAGTGGTGCTAAAAAGTTAATGTTATATCACATTTTAAAATAATGTACCACCTACACTACACCTAACCGATAGTGTTCACAAAGAAAATGTGAGATAAACACAAATTTTATGCTTTAGCAACCATGACATTTTAACTTGCTTCTGCAAGTTTTTGAGCTCTTTTATGGTGACTTATGTTTTACAGGACTCACGTTCTAGCTGTATTTTAATCTTGCTTGATTAAAGTACAGCATTTGACACAGTACGTCATGATATCCTTTTTACAAAGACTCATGTAGTTGGGTTTCAGGGGCATTTGCTGGAGTGGTTTGCCTCTTACCTCAAGGAGAGAACTGTTTCTGTTAATATAAGGAAATGTTTCTCATCTTGTGCTCAAATCTCTTATGGTGTTCCACAGGGTTCCATTTTGGGTCCTCTTCTTTTTTTATATATGCTTCCTCTAGGTCATATTATTCAGAGACACAAATTTTCATTTCTATGCCGATGACACTCAGCTTTATCTTCCTGTTAAAAAAATAGCTGTTCTAAAACTAAACTAAGTGTTTCACATTGCAAGTGCAATGCTGTACCAGGTGCGCTACCGAGCAAGTATACTATGTCAGAAAAGCCATACATATCTAGCTGCTTATGTCATGCAAACATCAAAATGTATTAGCTTAAAAAGTGTTTTGAGGTCATAGTGTTGTGCACAGAACTGCAAAAATAAGACTTTTTTCATCAATAATCTGCCCTGTCATAGCTTGTGAAAATGTGAATAGACATAGTTGGCATTTTACTGTCACTACTGTTCATTTCAGCTGGAAAAAGCAGTGTATTTATAAGTTAAGAGTAAATAAAAGAGCAAGCAGTAAATAATAATTTTAGTATTCTCATTAACAGTATTGATTCAAAATATTATCTTTCACAGCAGTAATTCATTTAAATATAATTAGAATATAAATGTTCAACAGACACAAAAAGTGATTGAGTAACAACTTAAATTGTAATAGCTTAGCAGTTAAGAAAATACATTTGTTTTTCTAGACCATTGAAAAAGAATGTACAATACATCATTAGTGAATAAAAGCAAAGTAGCCAATGGCAAACATGTTTAGTAATCAGGGGAGCGGGCTTTCTCACTGGCTTGTTAACAGCAGTGGAATCCTGGGCTTGTTGCCAAGTAAAAATATCTGCTGAACTTGTGGGAAATAATTGGAGGTGATGGTCAGGTTTGTTAGAGCGCTGCCACAGTGCAGTGACTCATAATACCAGTGCTTGTCAACATGTCTATTCTCTCTAGGCTTTCAAAGCTTTTGTTTTCAAACTTGCAAGGTAAATCTAATGAGAGATGGAATCCGATTCTTAATTTAAACCCGAATCTTAATAAAGGAGGTCTAGAATACATTCTCATGCAACTCAGTGGCTGTTGCTACTTTAAATTCTGCTGTTTTTGCTCATGGGAAATACAGATGTTTTTGAGCCAATCATCTAGGCTGTAAATGTCATGTGACTAGTCGCACTGGAGCCACAGGAAAATGACGTCATGTATCCCAACCAGACACGCAATTAGTCTTCTCAAAATCTCACAATCAGAATGGTGTGTGGGTGCAATAAAAGCGCAATGCTGTCTTGTACTTGCAATGTAATAGATTAAGTATGTAATCAGATTAATTTAAAAAAGACTTCAACATGTTTCAAAACAGTCTTTGTAATGGAATTCTTGTTTGTTTGTTCACAGTTTATTATTTGCAAGATCTGAGGTAAATTATCCATTGTTGCTTTCATTATGGCTATTAAAATCAAGCACACTGATACACAAATGTATATGGAACTATTTTAATATTATACAAAACTCAGCTGCATCCTCTCAGAAACATAACTCATCCTAAAAATAAAATTTGCCGCTCCTCGCAGCTGGTTAATATGAAAATATGGAAAAGTTACCTTTTATGGCATGTCGCGCCATCACATTGCATCTATTATAACAGTTCAAAACTCTTTTAAGAGCCCTCCAACAAAACAAAAATAAATAATACATTTGGAACTCAAAGAAGAAAAAGAAAAACAGTTGGTGTACAGTATCTTCCAGCAGGTTTAGCCTGCTGTATGCTAACCAAAAACATCATGACCTCATTATCTTAGTCTTGATCTCAGTCTTAATAGTGATTTTAGTCTTAATCTTAATCCATTTCAAAATCCACAAAGTCCCTCAAGGGGAAGTAATTTCACTCAGCGGCCATCTTGGCTATATCTGCGAATAGCTATTTCCAGTCAGCTAGTTCAAGAGTAGCTATTATTTACTTGAATACGAAAGGATCAAATCTCCATGTAAGTTTCCTAATATCACATTTGTAGCGTATGGACGAATCAGACACACAATTTTGCATTTGGTTTAACAAATCAACTAGTTATTACTTTAACAAATGGTCACAGACCCCCCACCCAATACACATACTGGGTGCTGGTATGTCTGTCAATGACTCCAGGCCCCTGGTTGCCATGGCAACCAGGAGACTTCTGCCAGGCCAGATAAACTTTACGACCTAATGGCATGTGGAGAGTCCTCGCTCTCACTACACTTTCCATAGGAAAGACACATAATACACCATAAAAATGGACTCTTCTCTAATTAATTCATAGAAAACCATTCTTTGAATGAACATACATATCCTTCAGGTCATTGTGTACATTATTACTGTTCTTGTATATGTTCTTGTGTATTGTATCTTGTTTTATGCTTGCTTGTAATAGATCACTAGTTATTATCACTTTAACTGTATCATGTTTGGTGTCTTTTCAGTCGTCTTCGGACGATTTAATTGAGAGTGTATATTTTATGTTGATACCTATGCAACATATTAGTGTCCTAAGAATCTGAAGTAGTTTGTGCATTAACCCCATGCAAATTTCCATGCTCAGAGACAAAGAGTCATAAAAACTTTCCCTCCAACGGTTTTAAGAATCCCATTGGCTCTCTGACATCCCAGAGGCGTGACCTCCAAAGCAGATAAAGCTCTCACGTAAATGACGCCGCCCAGTCTGCGTTTCTGTGAGATTACTGAGAAGATGGGGATGTGAGCTAGGACTCTTCTGGACCTTTAAGTTTTGCGCCAGGCCTTTGCGGCCTTGACTTTCCATTCAACCAAGGATCCTCAGATCTCAGCAGATCTTTCTTAGCTCTTTTTCCCTTTCTACCTGGGAAGAAACTCCCAATTACCACCGAGCCAGAATAACATCTTTTGGAGTCCATCACCCTTCAAACCCGGAAGAACTTGAAGAACTCCAACACCGCCAAACTTTCAAACCATCAGAACTTTCATCCAAGACTGCATACGGACACACAAGGCAAAGCAAGTATTGTGCATTTAACGAAACAGAGGTTTAGTATAAGTTACAGACCCGTTATAAATGGCACTGATGGTTTTAAACAGGTGGTTAACTGACTCTTTCCATAACTGCATTCTCTGGCTTTCCTGATGGTTTCATCCATCAACTCTCTCACTAGCCCTTTACCCATGTATGAGTGATTGTATGTTTGTTTGTTAGTTTGTTAGTTTGTTTGTTTGTTTGTTAGACTAGTCTGCATTAGTGTTTAGTTAATAAAAGTTGTGTGCACAAATTACATGAGTTTCTGATTCTGCTTTGCATATTTAATGTCCCTTTACGATTTTGATCCTTGCTACATGCTCTAATGCATTAATACTTAGAAAGGTATTTTCTGTGGCCAAGAAAATATCCTTTCTTAGAGTTGATATGAACTTAAACTGAATGTCTGGCCACCGAACAGATTAGTTGATGGCAATTTAATTCTGCGACAGTTATTACTGTCAGCCGATATAAATAATTGTAATTAATCATAATTAATTGTAATTATTTATATACAATTCCCTTTTAAGCAAATTCGCTACACATTTCAAAAACCTTTTTCACTAAAATCTGACAGGAGTATCATAAATGGTATGCAAATCACTCTAAAAGGCTGCTAACAGCTAACATGTTTATATCTCAAAACGATAACTGGCTTTTTTTTTAGCTGAATGGCTGCTGAATGGCTATTTTTTCTTATAGTGGTCCATTTCCTTTTGTATACTGTCTCAGGAATGAAATCTATAGTTATGTTAACTCAAGGCTGCTCCTTCTTGAGTATTGGGAATATTGTGGAGTGTTGTCAGTAAGGGCACATTGGTGAAAACAAGCCTGTTTATTTCTTTTGAGACCTTAACAGCAGCAGTCTTAAGTGCCGGTTTGTATTCAAGATATGAGGGCCACGGGGTGAATTAAAGTGCTGTGTAATTACGTGAAAAAAACAGAAATGGAAAAAAAAAAGCAGGACACACGTCTGAAATCGCTATTATTAATATGTGAGCAGTTTCAAACGATGGGAATTAAAAGTTTCTTCTAAGTGCCATTTGAGGAAAATTAAGAGTACATCCACAAGTAATGGCTTATTAAAAATACAGAAGCAAGGGAAATAATTGGACGATGGTACAAATGGGAAGGAATGTGATGAATGGTAAGTTAGAATAAGGAGAGGAAAAATGGGAGCTTGTTGAGAATTATTTAAATTGATCCGCAGTTGCCTTCGTTAAAGTGGAGATGGACATTTCCGTTATTGCGAAGGAGGAGAAGGAGTGATGGTGGACTCGGGCAATGAAAGGAGATGTGTAGAGATTTTCTGTCAACTCATGATGAAGCTCATGGTCGGTAATGAGGCTTTAGCAGGTGCGGTCTTCATCGCTGCAGAGGCCCCAGAGAAAAGGCCATTTGAATCATTTGGGGGTTGGACCGCTGCTCCGGGAAATCACTGGATAGTTGATGGATAGTTGGTGTCGCGCACAGGTGGATCTCCAATTTAAAGCCATCAGGTGTAGGTATTCTACAGCACTGGCTCAACTTTGCTTCAGGACAGTTTTCATGCTAGACATCAAGTTACGATTTGTCAACCAGATGAATTTGTGCCAAAAAACTAGTATGATTTGGTGCAAAAGATGTCATTTTCTTTGTTTTTTCACCATATTTTTTTATTCATTTATTTATTTTTTACACATGCAAGTAAGCTACTTTTTGTAAATGTGCAATGTTGATTCATTAGCCGCTGTAATTAATTACTAGAATAATAATGAATGCAGTAGCTACCAACCAGTGTGTTTATGATTTTGACAATAAAATAATTAAATACAAGTTCTCAACATCAAGCAGCATAACAGTGCTTTTGTACTGCTAAAATAATTTAGCAATGTTAAAAAATAAATAAATAAAATGTTCTTGCAATGTTCTTGCGTTAAAAAAAAATGTGGATACAAATTAAAATATTGATCAACTTGTGTATACAGAAGTCAAATCAAATTTGTTGATGTGTTAATATCAAATATACTGGTTCTTATCATGATGTTAAATTATGTGATATGCAAGAGAAACAATGAGGTTTTGTTTTAATGTGTCAAAGTATTTGATTTAAGAGTGAGCAACTTCTTGAAATTTGGCCTATTTATCATAAAAAGTGATTGCATTGGTTCAGAAGGCTATATCACGGGATTATTTTTGTTACATTTATGCCCTTTTTGGATCTTGAAACCTTTGATATGAATGTCACACGCTACTATGTTTTATATATATATATATATATATATATATATATATATATATATGAGAATCCTGCAACCAACCAGCATGGAAATTGTTGGAAAGAGTAAAAGATTAAAAAAGGAGCATAATAACTAGATATTAACCAGTTTTTGATCAAATATGAATAGTGTTTGCCTGTGTAAAACTAAGGGTTAAAATAGTTACATAAACTCGTACCTCCAATAGTCCTGTGTTCACGTGTAAATATATCAGTCAAGAAATAAGTGTGTTTGTTTCACTCCCATTTATGTACATACAGAGATTATTTATATTTTGTTTTGTTTGATTTCAGTGCGTTGGGAGAAAAACGTCGGTTGCATAAAATAACTTTAAGATCAAGCGGAACCCTCTGTCAGGCGGTTGCTTAAGCAGTGTTGAATGAACGTGCAAGCCGTAAACGGTAATTCCACATGGCTGGCGATTGTCACATAACGTAATTAATATTCATGATCCAATACGTGACCAGCACAGTAAACGTCCTGATAGAAAGTAAACATCCTGAGGAGAGAACACATGAACAAAATACACAGTTGTTGCAAACAACAGGTCTAATGTGATACCCCACCCCCCTCCATTTTTTCCCAAGAATTAAAAATATGCATTTTTTTGTGTATTTTTAAATAAATTATTGAGTATCATTCCATGTCATTGATCATCTGATTTCTGAATCTCACAGTCCAGCATGCTTGGAGAAATATTTAATTAAAATTGAATTTCTCAGCGCCTCTTTACATACTATCCTCATATTATATCTTTGCTGTTTCTTTTTCTGAAAAACAGATGCTGCCATTATGAATGCATGAGGGCTTGTTTCAGTGATGATCCAATTTTAATACACATGAGCATGAATTTGTTACAAACAAACAGTATGGGCAAACATCTTCAGAAATTCTCCAAGGTAGACAATTATTCATGCAACAAGCCTTGTGTACAGATAAACTTTGCCAGTGCCCACAGATTTGCCGTATTCCTCCTTGGGTCTATTAATGTCAGTTGCAGTTTATCCTGGTGAATGATAAGGAGACTAAAATGTTGATTCACTTCCCTCTCTGGTTGAGAGGACCAACCTTGTAAGTACAGCAGTCATTGCTCAACGGAGATGAATTCCATAAGAAGCTGTCCATCAAACGCTTCTCTCGCCTGAGGTATTTCACACATCAATTTTTAAAGCTTCTGCGGTATAGATTGGAGGTCATACCTAAATCGTTCGCAGAGAATTTTAACCTCGGTTTGAATTAATTTGTCTTTGTCTATTTTAAAAATTGCACAAGATGTGAAAAACATTGTGGAACTGTGGCCTAGATAATTTGATCTTAAAAGCTACTTTGGGTTCTTATAAATGTACTCTTTGTTTTCTGATCCTGCATAGACAGCAGCGCAACCACCACGAAGGCCCAAAAAGGTAGTAAGGACATTGATAAAATAGTCCATGTGACATCAGTGGTTCAAATGCAGTTTTATGAAGCTACGAGAATACTTTTTGTGTGCAAAGAAAACAAAAAAAATAATGACTTTATTCAACAGTTTATTTTCTTCTGCATCAGTCGACGCGTGTTCATGAGAGTACCATGATTTCATCAAAAATTTCTTAATTTGTGTTCCGAAGATAAACAAAGGTCTTACGGGTTTGGAAGGACATGGGGGTGAGTAATTAATGACAGAATTTTCATTTTTGGGTGAACTATCCCTTTAGATGTTATCTTAACCAGAGCATATTTATGAAAGTCTGTGTTTATAAATCACTGCCTTAAATTATGCTAATATATTTATTTTCTGAGAGTTCAAAAGGCATGTACACCAGAAATGACACAGTTGTCCTGTTAATGGCAAAGTAGTTAAGTTAGTAGTTTTAATTTTTAACTCTTTTACAAAATATTTAAAGGTATTTTAAAAATGGTCTCCTTCAAGACTTTTTAATTTTCCCAAAGGTATTTTAAGAGTACTTAGTCATCCTCCAAATTAATTTTAGGAGAGATATCTGAGGTGAAGCTGACACGTAAATGAAACATTCAACTGAGACCTTTATTACTTGGTTATGCTATCAAATTTAAATTTATAACTATGCTTTCTTAACTTATTAACATTTTTTTTTTTTTTTTCAAAAGAAAAGCAGTGAAGCAGTAGCAGTTAGTAAACAAACTTCACACATCCAGGCCAGCAGGTGTCAGTATAAATTCCAAATCTACTAAGATCCTCATAAACAAAAATGTATTCATACATTTAAAGGCAGGGTAAGCAATTTCTGGAAGCCAATGTTGATATTTGAAATCAGCAAAACAAACACGCCCCTACCCCAAAAGGGTCTCGCCCCTATTTTGATAGATCTGCCCCACATATATGTAGCCTACGCAACCCAGGCAACGATTAGTTCTGTGAAACATAAGCCGCTTTTCCACCGAAATTACCTGAAACAATATGACCCAGGAACTTTTTTTCCCCCAGACCTGTTGCTGTCTGCGTTTCCATTGCGGTCTAAACTCTCGAGAAGATTAGGCAAATAGTCTGGTGACTTAACGTTAAGTCTGCGCGCGTTTCTTAATACCAAGTATTTGATCTGATATTTACACGGGTCCTACTTCTTGCCTTGTCGTTCCACAGTTGTTTTCCTCTTTTGTTTTTTATCCGCCATCTCTATCTTTCTGTCGCTCGGCTCGGCTGTTCACTGAACGCTCTCTCCTCCACATCACGAGCAGACACGCCCCTTACTGCTGATTGGCTACAAGATTGTTTTGGGACTTGGCCCCGACTCAGTTTTCTAAAACGTTTATGAAAAATTGCATACCCTGCCTTTAAATGTCTTTATCTTGACCAGAGCATATTTCTGAAAGTCTGTGTGATCATATAATAGAAAACTACCTTAAATTACACAAACATATTTGTTTTTCGAATTGCCTGACCCAGCTGTCATGTTAATGAAGTAGTCCCGTTAGTAGCTTCACCAGTTTTAACTCTTTTAAAATGTATGTTCAGGTGTTCCTAGTTATTTTGAGCTCTTATTGCAAAATCTTGGAGTTCAGCTGAAGCATGATTCCAGAGTGCATTACAAATCTCTCTTTATAGTCGCATAGTGTGGCATTAGGCAAATGAAGAGCTGCGCATTCTCTGGAGTCGAAATTTCCTCGTTTTAACTGGTCACGTGTTCTCTGGAGGTTGCCGTCAGCTATTTTCTTTCTTAGCAAGTGCTCCATTTATCATGTGGAACTGTAATGCCAGTCAGATTATGCATCTATGGTTGCAAAGCCTTTGAAAGTGCTGTGATGGGACAGCAATGTGACAAAGCAGAACATGGCACAAACACCTACAGCGCTAAAATTAAATCACTGCTCAGTGCTAGCGCTACCAAAACAAGACATAACGCCACAGGAAAACTCATGAAAACTCTATTATGCCACATCTTGCTCATGGATACTTGGTAAAAACTGTAAGAAGCTGAGTTTAGAATGAACAGATCCTTACCCGTAGGAAACAACAATTACAAATGAGGTCTTTTTAATATCTCGATTGTTTCTTCTACATAGTAATGAGAAACAATGAATCTCTTGGTTCTCAGCTCTTTCTACCGAGAGAAAAGACTCAGTAATCTGAAACATCTCCTCTAGGGTTTTTGAAGGGTCTTAACAATGTCGGTGCTCAGATTTGCAAAGATACCAAAATCTGCAATCAAAAGCCATTTCAACATGGGCTCAAACATTTCTCAGCAAATTTTCACATTACCAAATTGTTATAATATCCACTTTTGTTTTATAGCTCTCTACTCTTACTGCATTTCAGCAATGGCCTCTCTTGTGTCTATTTTGATTAGTTTTAAGCAGATTTGTTGCATAAACATCTGAGACAAAGTTGATATGTAAATGAGACATTAATGAGATCTCCATAATCTGTGCTATGCTAACAAAATTACCTGTATAACTATGTTTATTGTTTATTAACAATTATCTCATTCATATCTGTTTTTAAGAGAAACATCTGAGACAAGTTGATACCTAAATGAGACATAACCAAGACCAAGAGTTTTTTCTATTCAAATTAATTTTGTAACTGTATTATTGTTGTATAGCAACAGTGTCATTTTTTGTGTTTTTATTTCTCCAAGAAATTTTGCAAGAAACATATGAGATAAGTTGATACTTAAATGAGACCTAACTGAGGCCTCCATTATCTGTGCTATGCTATTAAAATGACTTTTATAACTCTGTACTCTGTTAATCAACAGTTGTGTCAGTCACATCTGTTTTTATTCCTCCATAGGAATTTTAAAAGGACTGTCTGAGACAAGTTGATGCTTAAATGAGACATAACCAAGATTGTCAGAGTTATTTTATTCCAAATTAATTGTATAACTAGATACTATGACTCTGTATCAGCAATTATATAATCTGTGTCTGCTTTTCTATTCCACCAGAGGAATATTTAGGAGAAATATCTCAGGCGAAGTTGACATGTAAGTGAGACAAAACTGAGACCTTCATTTGTTATGCTATCAAAATTCAATTTATAACTGATGACAAAACTGCTACTTGCTGTATGCAGAATTTTGCTACCATAATTCTATATGCTTACTGTTTGATGAATAATTCTATAATTTATTTTTATTTTTCCACAAGAATTTAAGGAGACATCTGAAACTTAAACGTAGTTGGAAACTCAATTAAGTAGACTGAACTCTGAAAGAGCAACCTTTGAGCAATACAAATTCCCCTTTAGGTAACACAAATGTGACTTGGACAGGAAACAAAAATCTGTTTTATTAAATAATGATCAATTTATTTATCAATACCTTTAGTTCGCAGACATTAACTGACACTAAACGACAGAACATGAATTTATTACCAGTTACCAGCTAGAAAGTCGCTGCAATTTTATTGACAGACAGTGTCACTTTCGACACTGAATCTGTCCACCAGCAGACATTAATATGCATGTGTGAGTGGGAAATGAAGGGGGAGATTGTACCTGGGAAGTTGATCATTATATCACTCAGTAGCACTAATAGGATTAATTTAATCTAACACTCAATTGCCTTCGGCCCAGACAACAGTTCATTACTCAAGCAGTCTCCTAGCAACCTCTGATTGGCCATTTAAAATGGACTCAAATGAATCAGGAAGTAGAGGAAGAGAATGTGTCATCTCACTGCAAAATATCATTTTCCTAATCAGTATTTGTGTCTGTTTTCAAATTAAAATATCTGAACAGTCTTAAAACAAGATATTTGCTTGAGAAGGAAAATTGCATTAGATATTGAGACTTGTTTTTAGAGATACTAATACTAACACTGCGTACTAATTTTGTTCTTCATATTCATTGGCAAACTGTGCTAAGCATTAATCTAACAAAATGAGGTTTAAGCTTTAAGCATACAAACAAAAATTGTGGAAAAAAGGCAAATGATAGTAAAACATCAATTCACATTCATATATTTTTGTTCATAATGGTGTACGTTTTCACAGTACCACAAAGTATTTTGTAATTAATCTCCATGCATTTAAATTAATCAGCTAAAACTGTTGGCCTGTCATCTATATTGTTTGATATATTTCATTACTGTTTTATTTATATTTGTCTGTCTGGTTATGGGTTTAGTGCCTTTAGTGCACCGTGGGGAATTGTAGCTGTCAAATATCTGCTATTGCTATTTTAAAGGTGAAGGTTGTTGAATCAGTCATATGAAGTGGTTTTTGATTAAAGAAAATAATAATAATATGAGTCAGCCCTGAAAACATGAAGAAAACATCCAGAATTTGATTAGATCAGAATCTACAGGGTAACATATAACACCGTATTCTTGCAGAATGTATTGAGTTATGTAATTGTGCACATTATTTATGGATGTTAAATACTTATTGACATTAAGTTCATTTTAAATACTGGATGCAGCTAAGAAGTAGGGTCTACTGCTAAGCCCTTATAGTCTTGTCCTTGACTGGCATCATTAAGATGTTTTTAAGCTCGTGTGAAATGTGCTGGGAAACGGTGAGAACGCAACTCTGCATTTCAGAGCTCTTTGAATTTAAGAGCCATAACTGGGATCAATCAGAAACTGAGCGCTAATTAGTCCCACTCAAGGCCTCTTGTCGAACGAAAGATATTCATCAATAAATATTTAGTATAAGCTGATGTTTACTCTTTTGAATATTGACATACACAAACCAACAGAAAATTGTAAATTGGCCAGTCTATAAAAAAACGATGAATAATAATATATATTTTTTTTATTTAATTGTTTAGTAGTAGTAAACAATTATTACAGGAGTAGTAGTAAAATAATAATAATAATAATAATAATAATAATAATAATTATTATTATTATTATTATTATTATTATTAGTAGTAGTAGTAGTAGTATCGTTATTATTGTCATTATTATTATTATTATTATAAACTATTTCTACTAATTATTTGCTTTCTTGATTGTTACATAATTATTGTAGGCAAAAAAAAAAAATTATATTATAGGCAACTGCTGCAAAAATAGTGCATTTACTTGTTTACATGTACAATAATTAGATACAAGTAATAATAATAATAATAATAATAATAAATTATTATTATTATTATTAAATCAAGTTGTCATTTTCCTTTTCCTCACTGATAACAAAATAATAATTATTATTAAAATGTCAAAACTCTTATTGGTTTATTAAAAAAGGCATCCCTTTCTTGATAATCCATAATTATACCTTCAGACTAACAAGTCTTACGTGTGAATTAAGAATGATTTGGTTAAAAAAAACAGTTAAATAAAAATAATTTCGTTAAAAATGTAGTTGTCACACCCCTGTGGACTGTTTGTTGTGTTTTCTCCTTCTGTGCCCTTATTTGGTTATGTTCCTGTTCTCATTGTTAGTTAATCACATTTATTGTGTTCACCTGTCTGCCCCTCGTTACCTGCCCTATATTAGTTCCTGTCCATTGAGTTCTAGTTTGTCGGTTGTTGCTTATGTTACCCTGTGTGTGTGTTGGACTTCCTCATCTTTGGATTATATTAAGTGGATTATTCTCTTCAACCTTCGTCGTCGTGAGCCTTTTGTATGTGCACAGCACAGAGACTGTGACAGAATAACCGACCTTTAACAAAAAGATGAAACTTGAATTGGCCTCAATTAATGTAGCCCCGAAGGACAGTGTTCATAGCCCTTCAGGTGCTACTATTTTTATTTTTCAAAATGGACGTGACCTGGAGAAGTATGTGCTGGAGTTTTTGGACTATTGCCATCTCTCCACATGTGATGACCTCACCTTAATGGAGGGATTCTGGTGCAGGCTAGAGGATGATATCCGCTTCATCATGCCCAGAGCTGATCCGTGCTGGTTGCTGAGGAACTACATCAACTTCGCGCTGTGGATCACCGGATCGGCTGTCACCGTGGATGAGGCCGAGCCCAGCCCGAGGTCATCACATGTGAGTGCCAACGACCCAGAGCCCAGTCAACTTCCACCTCACGGAGCCCACCGCAGATGGAGAGCCAGAGCCTGTCACGGTCGTTGAGCCATCGCCATCAGGAGTGACAGAGCTGACGATTGCCCCGGAGCCTGAGCCCCAAGTGTCTGACCAGGTGTGAGAGCCGACAGCACAAGCGGTGGATACAGCTGTGGAGAACGTGGGGGCTATAGAAAGCCCTGCCCACGGCACCACCGCTGAGGGTGAGCTCACACTGGACTCTGGACTGTTAATCGACTTGGATACGGAAATACTCTTCACTCAAACTTCATCTGAACTGTCGGATTGGCAATATATCCCACCCAACCTCCCTCTCCCACCGCCTCTCATAGACCTGTTCCCTTTCTCAACGCCATCTTCACTGGATTCCGTCAGCCTCTCTCCTCACCCTCAGCTCACCATCTGTGGTGTGGGCTCGCTGCTGGTCTGCCCATCTCCAGCTCCATTAGCGTTGAGTCTGGAGGATCCCTCGACTCCACCCTCAGCCTCCGAGGCCCAGACTCCACCTCGGTCCTGCGACCCAGCGGCTCCACCATGGCTTCCAGCTCCTTCGTCTCCACCGGAGCCCGTCAGTCCATCAGCAACACCGGGCTCCCTTGTCGAGGCTCTGCCTTGGTTAGTCGTCCCCCTACCTACACCTCAGGACTGCACTCCTCCGGCTTTGCCGCGGCCTTCCGGATCTCTGCCTACACCTCGGTCACCAAAGCCTGCGGCTCCGCCTTGGCCCTCCGGATCCTCGGCTTCACCCTTGCTCTTTGGCTCTGTGTTGCCGCCTCGGGCTCCACCTGCTCCGCCACCGTCGGTCGGCCCCCTGGAGCTGTCAGCCCTTCCTCCACCATGGCTCCTCCCTCCGTTGGCTCCTCCGTGGGCCACCATCGTGACTGTGGCCTGGGTCCTGCCTGGCTCTTCCTGCTCCATCCTGTCTTCTCCCTGGCTCCTCCCTCCATCTGATCCTCCCTGGACTCTGTTGGTTGTCCTCCTCCCAGGAGTTCATCATTCGCCCAAACCTCCGCTTGTACAGTTTTCCTGCCAGCCCTTCACCATCCCCTATTACCATCCCACATCCACTCCTTTGTCCTCCTCCTAAGTCCCCCTCCGTCCCTCCTTTTGTCTCTTTGGCGTGAGGTCACGCCTCCCGGGAGGGGGGCAAACTGTCACACCCCTGTGGACTGTTTGTTGTGTTTTCTCCTTCTGTGCCCTTATTTGGTTATGTTCCTGTTCTTATTAGTTAATCACCTTTGTGTTCACCTGTCTGCTCCTCGTTATCTGCCCTATATTAATTCCTGTCCATTGAGTTCTAGTTTGTCGGTTATTGCTTATGTTACCGTGTGTGTGTGTGTGTGTGTGTGTGTGTGTGTGTGTGTGTGTGTGTGTGTGTGTGTGCGCGTTGGACTTCCTCATCTTTGGAATATATAAATGGATTATTCTTTTCAACCTTCGTCTTCGTGAGCCTTTTGTATGTGCACAGCACAGAGACCGTGACAGTAGTAAACTGGAATTTGCTACCAAAAAAAAAAAACTATAAATAACATTGTGCACAAAAAAACCCATGAATTCATTAGCTGCAAAAAAATCCACCAAGTCAAATGTTACAATATTATTAAGGCATTACGTAGAAGGACTAGAGGGACTGTTATAGTAACTGGTACTTTCTTCTTGTTGTACTGTCATTATAAATGTGTATCTCATGTGTTGGCGAGTTTCCTGCGTCGGTGTCAAGAAACAGCCACCTATACTGCAAAACTAATTAGGTACGGCAACACATGACAGCCTCTGTAAGGAAGATAAGCCCCTTAATTAAGTGAACTTGGCCCAGCTACTAAATCATCTAAAAAAGCTGTTAAACAGGGCAGCTGCTTTGCCTCCAATTGTTGCAAACTTCGTTGTCTCCACTCCCGCCACTGATTTTGTGAGCGCTTTTTTTCATGGAGGAGGTTGTATTTTATTTGCTTAATGAAATTATACTAAATATCTTTTTAACATTTGTGATTGTCACTCTTAAAAATAAAGCATGTTAAGCGGTTCTTTTTTTTTTCTAACATAATTGGATAACATTCTTCATAACAACAGACATATTTTTTTGTATATGTACATGAGATAGATATATCCATGTTGAAAATATACTAAAACATGGCCATGGTATTTAAGCAGATCTGGCTTGACAATTTTAAGCATGTTTTAGGCATTTGGAGACCACATAAAGACCAGTTGGAACTGGTTTATGGTTCTTTGGAGATTATGAAGGATCATGTTTAGGGTTGCATGATTTGATTTTAAAAAATAATATTGTGATATGATTAAACATTTGAAAACTCATGTTGTTACTAATTGTTACTCATGTGTTCACATTGAAACAAATGAAATTTAGACCCTATTTATTTGATCCGAAAGTGAAAAGTGTGAAAAAGTGAAGGAAAAAAAGAAGTTTTTATTGCATTCACATTGTACCTGAAAGTGGAGTGAGATTAGTTTTTCCACTTCAGCTGAAGATCCAAATATGAAAAGTGTGAAAAAGGGAAAAAACAGTTTTCACTGCATTGACATTGTAACTGAAAGTGCAGTGAGTTTTTTTTTTTTTTTTTTTTTTACAACATCAGCTGAAGATCCTAAAGAGAAAAATGTGGAAAAAGTAAAAAAAAAAAAGTTTTCATTGCATTTGCATTGTACATGAAAGTGGAGTGAGATAAGTTTTGTTTCCACTTCAGCTGAAGATCTAAAAGTAAGAACTGTGTGAAAAAGTGAAAACCAGTTTTCATTGCATTCACATTGTACCTGAAAGTGGAGTGAGATCAGTTTTGTTTCCACTTCAGCTGAAGATCCAAAAGTGAAAAGTGTGAAAAGATAAGGTGTCACTTTGTATTCACATTGCTTTTTTAACTGCTTTACCATTATAATCTAAAAAAAAATTTCTATAACTGTAATCTAATGCTTTATTATTAATATTCTGAGTTTTAGACTTTACTATAATAGTGATATATTTATGTCATAATTCATATATGTTCATACAACATTTCAGGCAATCTATTAAAAGGAATCTGTTAAATCTCCTAGCTTTTATTTAGGTGGAAAACTATTAATTAATACTTCATCGCTCAACAATCATTGAACCCACAAACATGAGGTATACATGTTTTTTTTCCCCCTCTGTAGATGCCGCTCAACATCTGCAAGCTGCAATAATTAGCTTCATCTCATTAGAAACATGATTACATTTGCATACAAAAGATCTGTGTATAACATGGTCTCCGTCAATTAGCGTAACATGATGGTATATGTGTAACTCTAGAGGTTTTCACATCCTTATAATAACTCATTCATAGCTGCATTAATATTACAGATCTGTCCCAGGTTTGACAGATAACGTTCAGGGACTTTGCAGATTATCTGGGAGTGAAATCAGCTGTTGACGAAAGAGGCATCAGGTGTTCTCATTCATTTCAACATGCAAATTGATCCTTGAGTTTTTACTAAGAGCACTCCATGTTGAAGATCTTTCTGGCATTCATTTCTACATTTATTTTCAGATATTTATTCTGATGTCTTGAATATTCATGAAATCTACTAAGTGCCTTTTGTCAAGTGTCATTTCAGTACAGCGGCACAAAATAAAATAGTATAGTTTTCAACTATTACTATTATTACTGTTATTAGGGGTCAAGCACTAAAGGTGCGTAGGCACCTATTGTGTCCGTTAGTCTTCTTATTCTTCCTCCTCCTCATCCTCTTCCTCTGCTCTTGAGTCCAAGGCAGTCCATATAGCCATATGATAAATAATTGTGAAATTTGGCACACAGATAGAGGACAGTCTGAACATTAACCATAGTCATTTTGGACTCTTTAACACAGTACCTCTCGTGCCACCAACTGTCCAAATTAGCACTTATGTTTATGCTAATAACTTTTGAACCAATAGGGCTAGAAACAAAATTATTTTTTTTTCTCTCTGATTCCTTGGCTCCAAAAATGTAACCAGAACATCTTCAGACCATGTTGACAAATGTTATGGAATTCATGTTGATTCATCAAACCATTTTCAAATAACATGCAAACGAAAATTGAAGAGATCACCAAAATGGACATAAGGCAATATCTCCCCAATGCTTTAGTGAATTTACACTAAATTTGGTGTTTATTACAACAACCATGTCCTGAGGGTACCTGCACAGTTTTGGCACAGCACCACCTAGTGGTCAGAAGATATTAAAAATGACTATTTTTGCTTATAACTTCTGCACAGTTTGGCCAAAAATCACAAGACTGGTCTCTGCTGTTATGATTTGTTTTTGTAGGCCATCCAACACATAAGTTGGATGGCAACACATAACACCCTGGTTCCCTCGACAAAAACCCAATGTGATTTTTTCCATTAACTTCTGGATTATTGCAAAAACAAGCTCTGGGTCCAACAAACATTTATGATTCTTACACATTTTGTTCATCAAGGCAGTCTACACAAATAAAAAAAGTTTTATGAAGCCTAAATACAATCATCTTGTATTTGTATAAGTGTATCATTTGTATGTTTTTATACAGTCTGAATAATTCTCATTCATGGTTGGCTTTAGAGGTTGGGTTAGGGATAGACCTTCATGTTTTTTTGGTTTGTTTTTTTTTTCCCCCTAAAATTCACACATTTTTGTTTGATACAAAATTGCTGCCTCATAAAATAGTTATGTTTTTCTTTGAGCAGGGCTGCATTAAGACCTCACTGGGCCCTGGGACTATAACTTACTGCAGGGCCCCCTATCACAATAATGATATATACAGCTTTAAATAGGATTTTTATCCTATCAACATTTTTGATGCACTGAAATTTCATAATTCTTGTTTAATATCACAAAAAATAATACTAGCCTAAGTAAAACCAAGCTTACCGAAAACAAGTAAACAGTCACGAATGACAAGAGAACAAAGATACATAACAAATCGACCTACTTCAAAAACTTAAAGCACTGAATAAAAAACATATTGTATAAAGTAAATGTATAAATAGACTGAATAGTCCTCACTGTATAAATCCAATATACATTAATTCTTATTTTACAAAAGTGGTTCAGTCAAGCAAAGGGAGTGATTGTCTTTCTGATGTTTGGTTTACGTTATTGACACAAATGGCAACAGCAGCTATATTAGGCTGCTTTCGAGGAATTTTCAAAAATGAAAATTCTGTTGTTTTTTCTTAACCTGTATGTGTTTCCTTCTGCTGTTGAATGCAAAAGAATATACTGAGGACAATACTGGTAACCAAACATTTGCTGCATGACTTTCATAGTATGAAAAAAAAAAAAAACACTATTGGAGTCAATGGGAACCAAAAACCTTCTGGTTATGGACATTCTTCAAAATATCTTCTTTTATGTTGAGGTGAACAAAGAATTTCATACAGGTTCAGAACAACCTATCCCTTTAAAATCTCATCATGCAATGCTAGAAACTCATATAGCCTACTATACTACACATGAATGCTTTATATTTAACTATAATGTTCATGTAAGACACAAATGACTTTTTACGAGGATACTCGCAAAGACAGCCTTTTGACACATAACTATGTGTATCTGAACGTTTAAGCTGTGAAAAAGAATTCAAGTCTATAGGTGCTTACGAGCAGGTGCGTGCCGCACATTTTAGGCTGAAACCATCTTAACGCATGTATTTGCCAAAATGAATTCTTCCCCACTTCTTAATGTCCCATCATGATGCACAAAACGATTGACATACTGTATTTCTACCAGATTATTTCTCAACCCAAAAGCAAATATACTAGGCCTATAGAGTTTGTTCATACACAACAAGCAATATACATCCATCAAGTTAATAATCAAACTAACCTAAAATCTGTGGCGACTATGACGCGGTAACAAGCTAACAATTTACAATAAGGGTACATGAATAATCATGTACTAATGCCCAAATTAATACTTAATTCATCAAGTACTAATGATTATTAAAGTTGTTAACTAATCATGAATTAATGAAGAGCTATCCTTAACTACAACCAGAGTCATATGGATTCACACATGAATAACGGCAGCCTTAACAACATGTTAGTACATGTTTGATAGTTAATGCATTCATTAACATTTATAGGTTAACTAAATCAAACAGCCCCTTTAAGAAATAATACTGTGGCTTTGAAATAAATTAAAACAATTTGACACTATAATTTTTTAACTGTTGTTAAACAATTTTGAGCTTTTTACATCTTCAGCTTTGCCATAAACATTACTGGGTGGAAAAAGATTAGTTGATCCTCCTCATCAAGTGTAGAAAACACTAAATACACTAATAACTGATCTTGTTTTGTGTTGTTCTCTTTCCCTTTAAACTCACCCTGTTGTGATTTATAAACAGCTCAATAAAAATAAAAGCTCAAAATCCACAAAGAACATTTGTAGAACAATCCTGAAGAAATGCCCAGAAACAGTTCACTGTCCATCCAGACGCAGGCCGTGATGATACTGTACCTCCGCTCTCTGACTTCTTCAAAAGCCACACCACATCTCTTAACCGGGCTAAATATTCGCTGTGTTAGTACATGTGTGTTTGATAGTAAGATATAAAATATATTATGAGCTGAGTTTAGAAGGTAGTTAACAGTGAATTAATTATGATTGGGTCCCTTAAAGTAAAGTCATGTCAAAATAATGCATTAACAAGCCATGAGTTAATGTTAGTGTATGGGTAGTTAATAATGAGTTAATTATTGTGGGCCCTCTCAAGTAAATTCATGTCAAAATAATGCATTAACAAGCCATTAGTAAATGTTAGTTTTTGGGTAGTTAATAATGAGTTGATAATGATGGGCCCTCTCAAGTAGTCATGTCAAAATAATGCATTAACAAGCCATTAGTTAATGTTAGTGTATGGGTAGTTAATAATGAGTTAATAATGATGGGTCCCTCAAAGTAAACTCATGACACAATCAAGTCAAGTCAAGTTGAGCTTTATTGTCATTCCGCTACATGTGGGGACATACAGTGGAACGAAATGTCGTGCCTCACAGGACCACGGTGCTACATAAATACAGACATACAACAATGAAGTAAAACACTATAAACCTATACACAACTAACCTACTGACAGATTTTGACTATATACTATATATAAATGGTTACCGATACATAAACTAAAAAATACAAACTATACAAACTGTACAAATGCTTCACATAAGTACTGTACATGTGCAAAGAAAAACCTTGTGAGTCAAGCAGCTGGCTGGGGAACAGTGTAAGATGATTTGTAGTGCATGAGTATGTAAACATATATATATTACTGAGTCTTTTGTGGGATTATGTATACACAGTAGTGTGTGAAAAGTGTCTAGTGCGCATAGAGGAGTGTGTTACTACAGGTGGTTTGTACAGGCCCACTCACCTGTGTGTAACACTTCGAATTGCACAAAAAAAAAAAAAGTTTAAGACAGTTTCTTTCTTTTTCTTCCTTTTTTT
>JAFVLL020000387.1:0-23658 GCA_021397915.2 Tor tambroides
ACAGGTTAACTTCACTCAAAGTGTAGTAACATCTACAAGCAATATGAATGCTCCTGAGCTAAATTTCAACTATCCCAGATAAGGGTTTGAATACTCATGCAATGGAATCATTTAAGTTTTTTATGTTTAATAAATTTGCAAAGATGGTAAAAACCTGTTATTTGCTTTATTATGCATTATGGTGTGTGGAGTGTAGATTGTTGTGGGAAAAAAAAAGTAATTTAAAGCGGTTTAACATAAGGCTGCAACATAAAACGTGAAAAAAAATGAAGGGGTTTGAATAATTCTGCAAGGCACTATATATATATATATATATATATATATACACACACACACACACACATATACATATATATATATATATATATACACACACATATATACATATACATCCCTTTTTCATTTGAAAGAAAAGTTTTAGTAATTTTTAGTGTTTTTCTCATTTTTATTAGGTTTGTTTTAATATTGTTATTATTATTATACATTGTTTTTATTCATTTTTATTTCAGTTTATTTTCAGTCCCCCCCATCCCCCCCGGGATTTACGCCTATGCATCAAGGTAAACTTGGTGTTGCTTTGGCAGCTAGCTGAAATCAAATAACTGATAAGTGTTTTTCATTTTTATTTTTTCATTTTTAGTTAACATTTCAAGTAACAAAAAATATTTCTCAATATGGTTTTAGTTTATTATCCAAGGTATTTTAAAAAGGGAAGGGAAAAGTTTAGAGAAACCTCCATGTAAATAAACAGACACATCCTTACCGCTGTTGTGTAACACTCTGATTTTATCCACAAGAAATCTGTGAGAGGGCAGAAAGGCATCTTTGTCCAGCAGCAGAGCCTCAGCGGTTTTGGCTGATTCCTGTGCGCACGCACACACACACACACACACACACACACACACACACACACACACACCGGGGCAGTTAAACTCTCAAGATCGATGCAGATCTCCATTATGGATGACGCTAGTGAGGCGTTCACACAGATCGCTGTGGCGTTTCCTCATTGACAGATGCAGGCAACTGTTTTTCATGGAGAACTTTATTTGTCTTTAATTTGTGAGGGTCCGTAACCGTATGTCAATATAACGCAGGACTGTTAAACAACCCTAAAGCTCTGCAGGAATAACACTCGCTTCACTCACCTGGGATGAACTTCCATTGGCTGATGCCAGTTTCATGGCTTTCAGGATGCTGAAGGAGACACGACAATATGTTAACATCGCCATCATCGTACATCATCTTTACAGCATGTGCTCCTGCAAAACCTCACCTGAGTTCTGTTTTGATCTCTTCATAATCCATCTGAGACTGTAGTTTGGCTTCCAGGTTCTGTGAAGACATGAATCAAGATGTTAATTATGGGTCATCGATGAATCATTATAGACCAGAAAGGAAACAGTTGGAAACACAACTAAAGTGGAGTATAAGACTAAATGGTCTGATTTCTTATAAAATCAAAATTGTGCTTTAAACATACACTACAGGCCAAAAGTTTGGGGTTGGTGAGATTTGATATTTTTGAAAGAAGTCTCGCCAAGGCTGCATTTATTTGATAAAAAATACAGTAAAATCACCAATATTGTGAAATATTTTGTAGTTTTAAAATAAATGTTTTGTATTTGAATGTTTTAAAATGTAATTTATTCCTGTAATGCAAAGCTGAATTTTCAGCGTCATTACTCCAGTCTTCAGTGTTATATGATCCTTCAGAAATTATTCTCATATGCAGATTTGCTGCTCAAGAAACATTTCTGATTATTATCAATGTTGAAAACTGTTGTGCTACTTCATATTTTTATTTTTATTTTTAAATAGAATATTTGAGTAGACAGTTAAAAGGAAAAGCATTTATTTGAAAAAGTGTTATTTTATTAAGCAAAAATCTCACACTGTGATGCACTTTTTTGATCAATTTAATGCATCCTTAGTGAATATTAAAAATGGCAACAGGTTTATTTTTGTTAGTGTTGTTTTTGTTCTCTTTTACAAAAGTGCTGGAATCTCTGGATTTTTGGATGCAGTGTAAGTTGCTTTGGATAAAAGCAAATGCAAACATAGTAAATTGTGTTAAATGGAGCTGAGAATACTATGCATATATGCAAATACATGTGATGCTCTTATCAGCAGCTGAAAGCATATTCAAATTAGCCAAAATGTGTGAAAATGTGCCGCTTTAAAACAAACCTGCAGCCGTGATTATCGAGTTGCATAGAGACAACTGAGCTGGCAGTAAGTTTCCACTTTTAAATGATAACATCCTGACCTCATATTACGGCTGTAATAATAATCAACTCTCACCTCTATAGCTTCTGACTTATAGGCCAGCTGCCGCTCCAGCTCTGCGATCTGATTGGCCGAGGAGTCCTGGACTTCCTGTAAGGTGAACTGGAGTCTCTGGACGTTCTCGAGCAGTCGGAGGATCTCTCTGTCCTTGGAGAACAGCACCGCCTCCAGGCGGGACAGCGAGGTCTCGTCTCGCTCCTCGCGCTCCCTCTCCTGAGACGGCAAATGAAAGGAGATCAAGGGGACGAACGTGAAACTGTCTTTTCAACTTCAAAATCTGCTCCTGCTCGCTGGCTTCCTGTAATCACAGCGCCTCAAAGAGCCACTAATGAGGTTCCAGTGGTGTGGGAGCAACTGATCATTTCCTCCCACTGCAGGATTGGATGTGTTAAGGTGGCAATTTGCAGTCGTCCGGCTTTCATCTAATAGAGAGAGTCATTCTTACCTCCTTGGGTCGGTTCTCTGATGGGCCAGTCCCTTTAGAAGTGCCAGCGAGCTGCTCCCTCAGCTTCTCTACCTCCCTCTGGGCCAGATCAGCTCTCTGCCATCAAACACACAAGTTTGGAAAACTTTAGAGGAGCCTGAGTGTGCAGTGACCCCAAAAATATTTAGACACTTGATCTGGTAAAGCATGTGAAATTAAGACTCATAATGAAGTGCACATTTCTAAGGCCTCTACATGATCAAAACTGTGCTGAAAAACCCATTCAGCGCAATCTACTCCATGCCCATCCAAGTGCACACACACAGCAGTGAACAAATACACACACAGTGAACACACACTCGGAGCAGTGGGCAGCCGTTGCTCCAGCGCCCGGGGAGCAATTAGGGGTTCGGTGCCTTGCTCAAGGGCACCTCAGTCATGGTATCGAAGGTGGTGAGAGTGCTGTTCATTCACAATCCCCACCTTCAATTCCTGCCTGTGCAAGAATCAAACCGGCGACCTTTAGGTTACAAGCTTGACTCTCTAACCATTAGGCCACGACTGCCCCTGAATGTGATTGATAAACGACTGAATGTGATTGATAAACTTTCTTATAAAGTAAAAGGTCTTTCAGTGTAATTGTACAAATGCACACCTTCAGCTTCACATGTCTTTTTGTTGTCAAATCTTTACTGATTTTGATAAAGTAAATGTGAGAATAACTTTGATATTGTTAGTAATATTTCAAGATGAACACTTACTGGACTGAAACAACTTAGCTTTACTTGATTAACCATACATTGTTTATTAGAAAAATCATGTATGTGAGTATCAAATATGATCATCAGGCTTTTGAGGAAGGTTGATTTGTTCATCTCTCAATCACCTATGTATTGCATTGCATTATATGTTTTGAAACTACAGAGTTTTGATCATAAAACTAAGCATTTAAATATCATCTTACTGAGTCATAAAAATATCTCTCACTCTCTCTCTCTCTCTTCTCTCTCTCTGTTTTGTTATTTTAGTATATCAAGTTCAACTAAAATGAGAAACTAGCTGAAATAAAATATATTTTTTAAATATTTTATTTTATTGACATTTGATTTATTTCAAATAACAAAAACATGTAGATTTTTTATGGTTGTAGTTTTAATTTAATGAAACTATAATAAGCCTACAATATAAACATTCTTTTTTTGGCCAATTTTATTGTAGACGGTATTGTTTGATTTTGTCATTTCTATTAGTTTTTTCTTCAGTTTTTGTTTTAATTCTTTTCATAAGTCAAGTTAAACTAAATTAAAATGAGAAACAAGCTAAAATGTGACCCTGGACCACAAAACCAGTCATAAGGGTCAATTTTTTGAAATTGAGATTTACACATCATATGAAAGCTGAATAAATAAGCTTTCCATTGATGTATGGTTTGTTAGGATAGGACAACTATTTGAAAATCTGGAAAAAAATCAAAATATTGAGAAAATCACCTTTAAAGCTGACCAAATTAAATTCTTAGCAATGCATATATATTACTAATCAAAAATTAAGCTTTGATATATTTACGGTAGGAAATGTACAAAATATCTTCATGGAACATGATCTTTACTTTATATCCTAATGATTTTTGGCATAAAAGAAAAACCGATCATTTTGACCATACAATGTATTTTTGGCTATTTCTACAAATATACCCGTGATACTTAAGACTGCTTTTGTGATCCAGGGTCACAAATAAGTTTTTGAAATAATTTCTGTCAGTTAATATTTATTTTATTTCAAATGATTTTTTAAATATGTTTGTAGTTTTAGTTAACTATAAAAACCCTCGTGTCATACAGTAAGTGTTTTTTTTGGCCACTTTTATTGCAGACTGTTTAAGGTTTAGGACGGCTTGCAGTAAAATACCAGGAAGGCAGTTTGAGCATCAATACAAATCAGGGCCAAACGTTCCCAGAGATCCAGAATCAAATGAACAATCAGGCCAAACAGAGCAAGAACGCCCTCGAAAGCCCAATCAGAGGAGATTTACAGGTGCCGCGCAACATCCGCAGGTAAAACAGCGAGAGCGAGCGTTCTGCTGAGGCGCGTGTTTACTTGCAGGCACTTTCTTCTCAAACTGTTTACCTGCTCTGTCACACTCGGCCTGCTAATTAATGACTCATTTTCAAATCATTTATCTAAGAGCTGCTGGCGAAGGGAGAAAAAGCAAATCACAGTAGAAAAAAAGGAAGCAATCAGCGCAATGAGGTAACTAACAGCCCTCCTCGTTCGCCACATCGCTCGCGTCTCTCAGCATCCATCTCTCTCTCGCCGCTCGCACGGCACCATGGGAAAGAGCGTGGCTAATCACGGGCCTGCGAGAGCGAGGGTGAGGAGGGTGGTGGGGGAGGAAGAGGGGCTGCAGGGGCGTCTAATTAAACTCAAAGCTTGATTACGAAGGTGATTATCTTCGCGACGCGCCGTCTCAATCAGAGGCTGAGAGGAGGGCACCGCACTCACCTGGTTGGCCTTCTCCAGGTTCGCCATTAGCGCGCCCATCTCCTCCACTCTGGAAGACACAAACCTCACGTTAAACATCATCCGTTTTAATGCGCACATGCAATTACGCACAGATTCATGCTGCTGAGAAAATGCACAGAGCGTCATGTTTAGTTGGAAAGTTGTTCTGAAATGAGTTTGCAAAGTGACACAAAAGATTAAATAACAATAAATATAGCATTTAAACAAGCAGCTTACTATATTAAATTTGATCATGTTAAGTAGCATAGCTATTAGCTAGTTAGAATACCCTTGATGCAGTCATTATAGTTAAAAAACCCCAACAATTTTCGCTACTTCAAATAAAAACAACCTTAACTGAAATAAAATAATATAAAATAAATTTAAACTATATTTCAGCTAGTTTCCAAGGCAATATTTCTGTCAGTATTTTCATTTATTTAAACTTGATGTAACTAAAGCTAAAACAATTATACATACGTAAAAAACAACAACAAAAATGTATAACAATTTAAAAAAAAAAAAAAAAAAAAGACTAAACCTTTAAACAAATCAAAATGAAAATGTAAAATATTAAAATAATAAAAAAAACTAATTCAAAACATTAATAAAACATTAAAAATGATACAAAATAAAATATCTTCATGGAACATGATATTTACTTAATATCCTAATGATTTTTGGCATAAAAGAAAAATCGATCATTTTGACCCATACAGTATATTTTTGGCTATTGCTACAAATATACCCCAGCGACTTAAGTCTGGCTTTGTGGTCCAGGGTCACAAATGTAAAATATTATAAAATATTTGATTATATATATTTATTTAAATAAAATGTATAAGTATATAAATGTATATATAAGAAAAATCTTAAACATACAAACAGTAAGAAAGATTTCCTGCATCATTTTTAGTGTGACACGACTGAAAGGAAAGACTTCAGCGAGTCATTTATGTAAAAGTTCATTATGTGAACGATTCAACAGACTGATTCAAACCGGTAACTTTGAGTTTGAGATTCGATTTGAGTGATTCAATAATAAAAACTGCCTTCTGAGATTTCGATAATCAGACTACGCTGACTGTGATGCGTGTTTTTTGAGTGCAGCAGGCAAAGCCGATGCAATAGAAAGTGAAATCAGTGTTTCTTTCACCATCATTGAATTTGAGGAAACACTTTTGTTAGATAAGAATATTACACACTGCTAAACGCATTGCCATTTACATCACAGTGCAGAAACAAGAGCGAAAACCTCCAAACGCAAAGGATAAGCTACTCCAGTATTTACACATAAATCTGCCTAAAAAGTGTCCTTTTCTCCAGAGAAAGCTCGTAAAGCACAAACAGAAGGAATAAATACATGAACACAAGTTCAGAAGTTCTTAAGGGAGTCACTGAAAAATGCAAGGTTTGCTGTCATTAGAGTCGAGTGAGTCATATCTTATCTAGCGCTGCGTTCGACATCATCGTATCCCAACATGCCCACACACACGCGCTCGCGCTCGGCACAATCAGAGAACTCTCATTTGAATAGCGTCTCGGGGAGATTATTCATAAGGTTTGTTTGAAGTTCAACAGTTTCCTCTCAGCCATCAGGGAGTTGATTTTCAAAAGGTGGAGAGGCAGCGGAATAAAGAGGAGTGAAAGATTGATTAAACATGCGAGTCTCTGAGGTTGCGCTAAACAAAGATACCTTCTCAATTAGACGAGATTCACTTTAAGAGCACAATCAGACAAATTTAGTCAGAGGAGAGGAGCGTTCGAAGCACTCGTCAGCCCTTTGAGTTTCTCCGTCTGCCGCCTGCCTGAGTCCAGATCGCCAATGCGATCGTAACGTCGGCGGCTGCAGAGAGAGAACCGAGCGGAAATTTGTCAGCTGAACAGAAACTGAAATGTCCTCTTGATCTGAACTGAATAAAGGTCTGAAGGAAATCGGTCTGTCAGAACCGGACCAGATTTATTTGAGGTATAATCTAGGAATGTAGATGATTGTGACGAGCTTTACAGGACAAAGCTGTTAAAGGCTTTTCAGTGGACAGTTAAAACAGAGAGAGATCTGAAAGAGCATTGAGTTGACCAAAAAGTGCCTGTAAATGAAACCTTGTGACCTGACAGATAATGTCAAACTTTAAAACCAGGTAAACATCTTAACTGACACTGTAATACAGTAGCATACTACTCATACTAACTTCTGTAGTATGTAAAAATGCAAAATATGAAGTATGTACTGTAAAAAAAAAAATTGCGCATTTCTTCTCTTTTCTAGCTTGCTTCCTAATCTAGTTTCTAGTCTATTAAACCTGGCATTGTATATTACAAATATTGTTGGTTCTTGGGCTAAAAGTTCCAGTTTTGTAAGTCGCCTTGGCTAAAAGCATCAGCTAAATGTTAATATAACTGTGTAACTATGTACACTGTGTGAGATGCTGTATCCCATAATGCAATCTGCAAAATTTTTCACACAAAATTAGATTGAAATGTGATACTTTTTTTTTAAATGAATAAATAAATAAATATTTTTTTATATTTTAAGTATTTAAGTTATATTTAGATTTTAAGTGTGTATTTGTAGATTTTTGTTTTATATTTATATTGTAAATTTTTTGAATTTTAAATAATATTCAAAAAATAATATAGCAAATAAAGAGAAAATTACATAAAAATAATTACTGCTGATATGCCACCTGAACACAACTCACTGAATTAAACATGCATATGATGAGGTAAAAAAAATTATAAATTAAAAAACAATTCAAATTTAATTAATATACATTATTATATTTATTTTAAAATTATTATCAACTGTAAATGATAAATTATGATTAATTACAAACTGTAGAAACCCAGGTACACCCTCATTAAAAAAAAGAAAAAGAAAAAAAAAAGGGAACAGACTAATCTGTTTTGAGGGGTTTAGAGAGATTTAGAAGGTCTTTTTCTGCTGGTTAGGCTGGTTATGCATGAAAATTAGTCTGTTTGAGCTCATGTCAGGTAGTGACCTAATGTTAAACCCTTAACTAGGGTCAGAGAGGTTCAATGTTGGATGAGACTTGAATGGAAAAGCAGGTTTTGTGTGAGTAAACCACCAGTAAGTCACCGTGTTTGACAGAAGCAACAGAAGGTAAGAAAGATGCTCTGTTTCTGTTGCATGCAATGACAAATCAAACATGTAGCTTGAGATGGAATCACACAAACAGGAAATGAACATCAGAGAATACAAAAAAAGGAAACAACAAACATCAGCATTATATGGCCACAGTGAATAAGTGTCTTACTTTTCCGCCATTTCTTTGTCGTATTTACACCTCAGTTCCTGCAGCTCCGATCGGGCCGAGCTGAGCGCTGTGAGACAGAGAAACGGCCGCCATTATTGACCTCTGACCTCATATCAAGCCTCAGATGACCTCACTGTTTGATAGGGATCTTACATGACTGAAGTGCTTTGATCCGGTCCTCAGCCTGGCCGAGTCTGACAGGCAGCGAAATGTCTGATTCATGTTCCTCCCTGTGGAAACGGCGAGACAGCAGAGAGATCAGAACAGGAAGTGACTGAAACCCCCCCGAGAAATTATGAAGCCCTTGAATGGATCTCTGGAAAGCCACAGCTGATTTCTGCTAAGCGTCTTATTCAGAGATGAATACAGTAGCATACTACAGTATGTAACGTTGCAAAATGTGAAGTATATAACAGAGTACACAGTGTGAGATGTGGTATCCCATAATGCAATGCATGCACAAATAATCTGCTTATCATACACAGTTAACACATAATTTGATTAAAAATGTGATGAAAAATTATAATTTAAATTTAAAAAGCTATAATAATTTTTTTTTGGAATATTTACTTTTTATTTATAATTTTAAATGTGGTATCCCATAATGCAATGCACTCGACTGAGACATTTTCTGCACGTCACAATTCTGAAAACAGACACAAAATTTGATTAAAATGTGATAAAAATGATAATATAATAAAAATTTTTGTAATCAATTCATTCATTCATTCATTCATTCATTCATTCAATTTTTGGTGCGATATCCCATAAGGGTATGCATATCAGTCATAATTCATAACATTTTTACACAAAATTCAATTAAAAAAAAAGTAAAAAAAAAAAAAAAATGATTTTAATAAAAAAAATGTCATTATTCATAACTTTTTTTTTTTTTTTTTTTTTAATCTTTTTAATACATAATTTTAAGTGTGGCATCCCACAATGTAATGCACTTTGACAAATTATGTGCATGTCAGTCAAAATTTATTTTAACATTTTATACTTTAAAAAATATTTTTAAAACATATATTTTCAATTTTATATGCAGTATTCCAAAAGTCAATGCACTCAACTGCGACAAATTATGTGCATATCAGTCACAATTCTTAACATTTTTTTAATAAAAAATTTGATTAAAAATTATAATTTAATTTTAAAATGTAAAAAATTGTTTAATTGTTATTTTTTTATTATAGAAATAATTACTTGCTGACGTGGCAAATGAACAGCACTCACTGAACTAGACAAACAGATATGCAGATATAGAACTTATAGTATGCAGTAGGTTTTGTGTCGAATCTTCCCGTGTGTCACGTACCCTTCCTGTGGGTCCTGGTGATTCTGGAACTGGGCGTCTCCATCCTGGACGTTCTGTGTGCTGTTTGGTGTCATCATGAGGAGCGGCTGTGATGACACCTCCCCTGTCTCCACGGTTACAGGCCCCTCCTCTGTGCGTTCTAAACACAGTTAATTAAAATACACATTGTAACCAGTCCACTTTCTCTTAACAATAACAAGTGCAACCTAACCTGGACTTCCATCATGCACAATCAAACCTCTACAAATGATTCAGAACGCAGCGGCACGTCTGGTCTATAACGAACCCAAAAGAGCCCATGTTACACCTCTCTTTATCTCCCTGCACTGGCTACCAGTTGAGGCTCGCATCAAGTTCAAGACATCGATGCTTGCATATCGAACAACCACAGGCTCTGCACCCGCCTACTTCCACTCACTATTATGAATCTACATTCCCTCCAGAAGCCTGAGATCTGCTAGTGAGCAACGCCTCATGATACCATCTCAGAGAGGCTCAAAATCACTTTCCAGAACCAGGCCCGTAGCCAGCTATGAGGCCACCGAGGTCCGGACTTCGGTAAATGTTTCATGTTCAAAAATAAAATTTGTTCTCTGAATGACTAATTTGCTGTTAAACTCCTCATATGAATGTGTCTGCATGACATGTATAATTAAGTTTATACAGTTTGCAAGAATTTTAGCGTCCGTGGTATGAAAATGATCGTTGTGAGATGCTGACGAAGTAAACGAGTCTCTTTAGCCTCGTTGAGAGAGTTGTGAGTGAGGACGCGGGCACAGCCTCCGTGTTGCCAGATACAGCTATTTTAAGACTTGTTTTTCTTTTCCACTTAATTTGACACTTTAGAAAGTTAATAAAGTAAGAAGTTGTAATTTAAGGTTATTTAACGATATCTTTAACTTATCTTATTTGCAAAAGATTTGAAATAATTTCGGCTTATTTTTATTTATTTTTCGTTTTTAATAGCGTTATCTGGCAACACTGCATCGCCGGCACTCAAACTGACAGTAATCAAAAAAGCCCATGGACAGGTTATTACTGACAGGATACGACATTCGAGAAACGCAAAAATATCTTGATACTATCTGTCAGAAACGTTATCAACGCTGTCAAAAACAGTATTTAACACAAGTACACAGATCTGTAGAACAAGTAGGTTACATAATGAAATGAAATGAAATACACAAAACTACCATGAAGAAATCTATGCTATGTCATTCAGTATAGTAGTTAAATTTTCACAAATCATGTTATAAACATTCATAAGAGCACTAGACAAATTTATCAGCTATATAGCAATGGTTATTAATAAAAACTATAACAGTAATATATTGTTGCATGAATAATAAACAACTGATAAAATTATCCACCCCTAACTATAGTACAGTATTAACAAATTTTGATGCAATAAATAGGGTATGATTTAAAAATGATCATCCCTCCAACATATATAATATATTATGAGTTGTATTTGTTTGTTATTATAGTATATAGTATAGTATATAGTGTACAATTCTTTAACACTCACAACCACCCCAACCCCCCGGACCTCACTAATTTTCAAAGCCTGGCTAAGGTCATGTCCAGAACATTCTCGTTCACTGTTCCCGGCTGGTGGAACGATCTTCCCACCCCTATCTGGAATCCTGATTCCCTGACCATTTTCAAGCGACAGCTGAAAACTCATCTCTTTCGACACTATTTGACTTCATCCTAAAATGAATTTAAAAAAAAATAAATAAAAAAAAAATCTTTCTCTTTATTTATTCCTTCCCTTTCTGGCTTGTAATTATTTGGAACAACGCCTGAAACTTGGTATTATGAGCACTTCCCGTGTCTGTTTGCCTCTTTAAGATGAATCGCTAATGTATTCCCCAATTGTAAGTCGCTTTGGATAAAGGTGCCTGCAAAATGACTAAATGTAAATGTAATGTAAGTTAGTGTTGAGATTTTAATTCACATTATAAAGTTACAATGATATTCAAAATTTTGGGGTCAGTAAGGTTTTTTTTTTTTAAAGACATTAATACTTTTATTCAGCAAGGATGCATTAAATTGATCAGAAGTGTCAGTAAAGACATTTAGTTTAATGTTACTGAAAATTTACATTTCAAATAAATGCTGTTCTTTTGGATTTAAAGTGCCCTTATTATGGATTTGTGAAAATGAGCTTTCATCCAGTGTGTAACACAGCTCTAAGTGAATGAAAACATCCTGCAAAGTTTGAAATCTGAAAGTGCACCGTGTATAAAGTAGTGCTGTCAATCGATTAAAAAAAATTAACTATTAATCGCACATTTTTCTAAAATTAATCGCGATTAATTCCACCTAACATTAAAGTTTTTAAATATACTTTTATATTGCAATAATTTCACATTCAATCTTCAAATGTACAATGTACAGACAACATAAAGACAGTATATTTTTAATAATTCTTTAATGGCATCTTTTTTATGATTGAAGGCCAGCATCACTGATATCAATACTACTGATGTCTCTATAAAATTGTTTTTTCCCCTGAATATTTAACCATTGACTGTAGCCAGTCAGCATTATAGTATAATTTAGATCTATAAATTTTAACATTTATTAGACTTAACTTCTAATTTAAGTGAACTTAAAACAATCATCACATGAACCTATTATAATAAATTACATATTTAGCTACTTGTGCCCTTCAGCAGAAATATACAGAAAATGAATACTTACCAAACACTAAATTCTAAATTAAATATAGATGAACCACTTAAAGCTATAAAAGTTATTGATTTCCTCTTTTTTTCTTTGGTTCTTGGATTAATAGACATTAATAGACAGCAGCTGGTTATTAGCTTATTTGCCTGCTATAGCTTTAAAAGCTGCTGCTGCTGAACGTGACGTGATATGACATGCGTCTTATTTTCTCACAACTCTCTTTACCTTTTCTGACCCACTTCAGGTCTTAAAGTCTCTACTAATGAGCGGACGAGTTGAATCGGGTGTTTTAGATGAGGGAGACAGTGCTGGGGTGCCTTAGGACAGTTTTTAAAATCATTTCAGAGACATGTTCTTAAATGTGACGCATATATAACATATTGCATGCATGCAGTTTTAAGGCAGCTTTAATCGCCATTTTGGTAACTTCATGCCTTAATTGACGGCATAACTAGGACATTGCATGCATGTAGTTTCTTTTTCGCTGTTTGATATTAAATGATACAGGCTGTACGCGCCGGCACCTTTGTGCGTGTATTTGAAGAGCGCGCTACGAGCGGTATCTTTCCTTTGCTTCCGTTTGACTTGCGCCCACTGTAGGAAAATGAAAACTAAATGCGTCTGAACGTCTCCCGTTTGATGTGGTCATAAAGACGTTCTGCATCTAAATAAACGCAATCCTTTTCAAGAAAAAAAAGACAGAGGCAGCAGTTGTGAATGGGGTGGCCAACCCTAGCCCCGCCCCTAAATGTTTTTAAAGCGTTAATCAGAAAAAATTAATCGCATGCGTTAACGCGCTAATTTTGACACCACTAGTATAAAGTTATTGTCTCTCAAAAAAAAAAAAAAAAAAAGAGTTGACTCTGAATCATTGAAGTGAGTCGTTTTAAAAAAGACACCCAAGCCGTTTCAAGTTAAGGTCAACATTAGCATATTGCCCGCCTACTTGTTGGTCTTTTCGGGTTGGTCTGAATGAAAATGCAAATTCATTCTTTGCCACTAGGTGCCGCTTTTGGAGCAGAAAAATAGCTGTTTCCCCCGTAACGCTGTACACAAAACAGCACTGTGCTCAGGCTGCTTCAAATGAAATCGACCAATCACCGCAGATTAGCGTCACGCAAAGGAGGGGTTTGGAAAAATGAATCGTTGAGCGAATCGTTTGGGAGTCGTTGAGCAAGTAAGGTAAAAATAAATGCATATTATAAGACAATGAAAGTGTTTTTTGACCTTGCATGCATGTCAACCTGTTGCTGGGGACTCCCAAAACCAAAATGTGAACCTTTCATTACCCATAATAGGGGCACTTTAATTAATAAAAAGAATTTTTTTTTTTAAAATTGATCAAGGTTCATATTCAAAAATATGAAGCAGCACAACTGTTTTCAACATTGATAACAATAAGAAATGTTTCTTGAGCAGCAAATCAGCATATTAGAATGAAGGACTCATTTTATTTATTTATTTTTTGCTAGATTTTGGTGGATAAAATTGAGGAAAAACTCCTTTTGAGTGCAGATTTAAAGTGAAAAATGATTCATAAAAATCCATTGCTCCAAAAATTCATAAATATGCAAGTTTTTTTTGTTTAGGGATTGGTTGTAGATTATAGTTAGTCTGGTTTTTGAGATTACATTTTCTGATTACATCAGAAGTCAGTCAAAAGTCTCAGAGTTTTAAAAAAAATTATTGGATTCTTTGAGTATGCTTTACAAGAAAACATCAATGTTTAAATCAATGTGTTACTTGCTGTTTCTGTTTAATTATTTGTAATATTTACTGAGTGAAGAAATGTTTCTAAATCTTTTTTTTTTTTTCAGTGTAGAGAACAACGTGTGTGTATGTAAGAGCATACTGTATGTTATAGGTTATGGTGTGCTTTATAAAGACTCTGACCTGCTTTGTCAAGGCACTCCAGGTGTTTTCTCCAGTGCTCCGAGATTTCTGTGACCAGAGCGTCACCGTCAGGAGCCGAACGCTGAAGCTCTGCCAGACGCTCCTGTGTGGCCTGCAGCAGCGGAGCCGGATCTGTACACACAAAGAGATATAAACGGTCACATTTGAGAAAACTCAGCGAAATTTGCAGGCAAAAAAAAGGTCAGTTGTCAATAGACCTTAGGTTAGATGCCATATTGAATTTAACACGGAAGAAAAAATGGCTGTGAGGGACAGACTTACGATCTTTACAGTGGCACACACTGTAAAAAGGCCTTAGACCATGTAATTTTCATGGAGTTTTTGTCTACTGAACGTTTCTTTCAGAAAGATGTTTCATCAGCTGAACAATCGGTATGCTGTTAAACAACAGTTCAATCCACTGAACACACTCAGTACCTTCAGTACCTCACAGCCTCGCTTTCATTCCTGTCAATATCAAACCCTGACTAAGGTCAATAGTGTAGCAATTCATGAAGCACTTCTCACACTGAATTAACACTCTTAAAATAAGCAGCTTTCTGGTCAACGTGGTGAATTTGTGCAACCAACTGAACAAACAAAATCCACGTGGGGAACCACGTGCGAAACTCCCAAACATGCGAGTTTCTACTGGACTTTGCTTGCAATAAAATAATAATTAATAATAATAATAATAAATTATTATTTATCAATAATAATAATGATAACAATATTTTTTGCAAAATGTACTCTATTTAAAATTTACTTGCTTAGTTAAAATGCATTAACTAATGAGAAATGCATTTATTATTATTATTATTATTTTAATGTTAGTTCACGCTAACTCAGGTCCACTAAATAATATTAACACTTTAATAGTGGATTAGTAAGTGTTGAAATGAACAGTGACTAAAAGTAAAATGCTTCTCATTGCTAGTTCATGGAAACAACTGGAAGCTTATTGTAAAGTGTTACCAAAACATCATTTCCCACATCAGAGCGAATCAAAATATCCCTTCCATATCAGGCCCGCATTGCTAAAAACCACCAACATCAGCTGCTTAACTTGCTCCCAAATACTTATCTAGACAAATCCAACAAAGTAGAAGAGGATAAAAAGTCACCCAAAAAAGAAATAGTATATATATATATATATATATAAAAAAGGTGAGATTCTTTAGCACAACAGAGGAGCTGTTTTGCAATGCATGTGTCTCAGCGAGGGGCCCATGGGGCCAACTAGGAGGCTGTTTCTGCGCTAACAAGTCTCCTCTGGATCATTTGATCATTTAAATTATTATGCCAGGAATCCTCAGGAGGCGACTCGGCTCTCCACATCACAGGGCTGTTTTTAATCTTCCGTAATAAGTTGAGTGCGGCGCGGCTCAGAGAGGAGCCGTGCTCCTGTTGTTTACCTGGCAAAGGAGGTGACTCCCCGAGCCGCCGCGCGGAGAGAGAGGAGGCTCATGGGAGCGCGGCTGACACGGGGGGGGGGGGGGAGTCTTTCACAACTCCAAAAGACGAGGGAAATCGCTTCTTTTTCCACTTCGACCTGTGGCGGCTTTCATCCTGCGCGACAGGGGTCCCGATCCGCTCTCGTTTCTCAAGCCGACGCAGATCCGCTCTGCTAACCGGCTCGCTCGGACCGGAGGTATTTCCAGTCGGATTTTCCGTCCCTCCAAATCGGGGTCGGACGGGGAGGCCGAGAGCAATAAAAGAGCAACGTATTTAATAAATCAGGATGTTAAAAACAGTCGGCGAGACTTTAAAGCCACAGAGCATATGCACGTGTGCGCTTTGTTACAAAAGCACAGTGGATATTGCATCAGTTGCTTGGGACACTGCTTTTAAGAGTAGTATAACTCCTTTTACACAAAGACGACGGCTTAAATCAGCGCATCAACTCCTTTATAGCTTTCTTTTAAGTTCTAATGATCAAACCCTTCAGGCTTTATTCTCCAACGCAACCAGCGATTCTCCTCAACCAGACGCTGGGAGTGAAACTCTGCAAACTAGATGCATTTGTGAGACGGCGGAAATCACATTATGGAAGTCGCTGTAGATATTAAAGTGTGTGTTTGCGCGTCTGAATGATGTCTGGATGCATCTGGATTAAACTGAAGCGCGAGCTGATCAAACCGCAGACATATTGCATGTGGCTTCTGCTTAATTCCCAGGGAAAGAAACCAATAACAGTATCAAAAATTTTTTTTTTTTTTGCGCATGTACTAAAGCAATATGCCATTTTTATGGATTTATTTGTTTTCTGCCATGATGCCATAGCTATACCGTGTTTTTTTGGACACATACACTTTTTTGTGTGTACAATATGGCAACATGACAAAAACATGCTATTCTTGGAGTAAATATTGTATAGTATACCATATTCCATACAAACAAACAAACAATAAATAAATAACTACTTAATTTAGTATATAAATTGTTAAATAAATCAAATATATATACATATATAATATAATATATTATATAATATATATTAATAAAACAAAAAATATATATATTTTATTTATTTTACAAAAAATATATAAAGCACACGCACACACCACACACACGTATATAAATAAATCATTTAATATATAAATTATTAAATGAATAAATTATCTTATTTTTCATAAAATATTCAAGTAGCTTATATGAGCAACTTTTATTTATTTTAAATAAAGCTAAAAATAAATATTTATTCTAGAAAAAAATATATATAAAGCACGCACACATTCACGTGTGTGTGTGTGTGTGTGTGTGTATATATATATATATATATATATATATATAACTACAAAAGATGCAATTCTATTACTACAGGGTAAGAGTTTGTATAAGTCGTCTTAAATAAATAAAAGCATCTATTGAATCTACTGGTGTCAAGAAAGGAAACACTTTGGATAATCAATTATCGTCTCATGTTAATTTGTTTTCCCTTAAAACGATGTTGCTGCATTACTAAAATATCTGTCACGTTCATTCCTCCCAATTTGCTTTGTGCTGTAAAGTTTATTCGTGTTGATTACGGAGGCTATTAGAGAGTGTCAAACACATTCTATCAAATCAGATGCAATCATTCCCTGATTAAATTAAGTGTTAATGGCAGGTAAAGGAGGACGAGTCTCGTTCAGGCCCGCGGTTCACTCAGCGCTGGGTTTGGACATCACAGACGGCCGATTAGCTTTAATGAATCTGTCCTTTTACCGTCCATGTAAATACACTGCTCGTTTTTTCATTTCTCCATAACTTCATTACGCCTGATTGGATGTTTGCCTTCGGGTCATGTTCACTAATACCAGCAAACCCCCCTTATAGACGTTATAAAACATAACCACAAAAAAACAATCAATTTTAACACGAGTACAGAACATTAATGAGAGAATGAGCGGTTGGGGAATGTTTCTGCGTGTTGACATGTCTGGTAGTATGTGACTGCATGCTGCGTATGTGCAGAGTTTAGTTCTTGACTTCTTTATTGATGTACACTCTTAAAAATAAAGGTTCCAAAAGGTGCCATTTTTGGTTCCTCAAAGAACCTTTCAGTGAAGAGTTTCTTTTTTTCTTGAGTGTGAAGAGCATTTTAATAAGTTAAAGAATCTTTTTCCACTATAAAAAGAACCTTTTGTGGAATGGAAATGTTCCATGGATGTTGAAGGTTCTTCATGGAACCACTGATGCCAATAAAGAACCTTTATTTGTAAAAGTGTATCAAATCAAAAAGACAAAACTGGATTAAAAATGCACACTTACTAGTGAGATGTTAGCTGAATAAACATGCATAAAAGCAGTAAGCAAACACAGCCTTCGTTCCTGTAGACCAAACTGTACAGCATGTTGCATGCACACCAAGATCATGTGTTCGTTTTATCGATTCGATTCATTATGCATGAATTGTTTAAGAAAAAAACATAAATCAAAGCGTCTGCCAGATGCACAAATGTATACTTTACACACACACACACACACACATGAATTAAATTGTCCAAAGGTGACAGTATACACATTTATAATGTTTCAAAAGATTTTCATTTCAAATAAATGCTGTTCTTTTAAACTTTATATTAATTAATGAAAAAAGTATCACTTTTTCCACCAAAATATGAAGCAGCACAACTGTTTTCAACAGTGATAATAATCAAATGTTTCTTGAGCTGCAAATCAGCATATTAGAATGATATTTGAAGGATCATGTGACACTGAAGTCTGGAGTAATGATGCTGAAAATTCAGCTTTGCATGACAGAAATATATTACATTTTAGTATTGACACATAAAACAGTTCTTTTAAATTGTAATAACATTTCACAATTTTACAGTTTTTACTGTATTTTTGATCAAATAATGGTGAGAGCAGAAGAGACTTCTTTCAAAAATACTGAAAAATCCTACCAACTCCAAACTTTTGAAAAGTCATATAAATGCATTACTGTGATCTAGTTCAGATTCTCAATTCAACTTTTTAGCTGTTCGTGTCTCATTGCTGTGATAGACTGTAGGTTGTGTTGATTTTAACAGTTCATGTTTTGATCCTATTTTCTCAACTGTGCTCCACAAAAACCCGCTATTCGTCTTCGGCTTTCTGCTCTAATTAAGATTTGTCTTTGCTCACACCTGATAAAACGACGGCCTAAACTCCTGGTGCATGACGCAACATCCCCCAACAAAAGCACGATCGATTCTCTCCTCCGGCCAAAAGACGAGACGCAGAAAGCAAGTTAAAGCACGCAGCGGCTCACCTACAGTAGCGACGGTGGGCCAACGTGAGCAGGTGTGTCAGGGCGGTCTGTCTTGGCCCTGTCAGCGTTACACCGTCATTAGCCAGCGCGGGCGCAGCGGGGAGCAGCGCGCCTCTCTCTGGGCCCTCTGTAATTACGCTCTGACATAATTAACCCAGCAAGCCCATTAGCCTAGCGCCGACTGCAAAAAAAGCTTCGCTATAATTATTTGTTGTGTGCATGCTAATGAGACCAGCTGTGCGCCCATCGTACAACACGAACAAATTAATTTACAAGGCTGCGCTTCAAGGGTTTTTTTTTTTTTCCTCGCACCTCTCAAATACACACTCAAAAAGCGCCACATCTTTTTTTGGCTATCGAGTGGATGCTCAAAGTTCAAAAGCGTCTCTTGTCAGTCGAGTTATCTGAGCGTATGAACTCTAGTGTTTCCCACGAATCAAAGACAATAAGGCAACTTTGTATTTACAGTAAACAAAAAAAGTGCCAATTTATTACAAGTATATATCTGAGAGAACAAAAATATTGCACTAGAAACAGCTTTGACTCTTAATAAAGATTTAAAACCCATAAATTCCCCATGATTTACACTCCAGACGGATTATTATGAACATTAAAGTGAAGTTAGATGCGGATTACATTAGATTAATACAAACTTATGAGTAACTAGAGCTTCCTTTTTCACATCCTGTCACTGATTCAAACCTACCATTCTTTCAACACTAACAACAAACTACCAGACAGTACCGTGGTATTACCATGCTTCTCTAAACTTGGTTCCATCCATAGGAAAAAGCCGAAATGAGATATCTTTATCATCTCAGATGTGTCTCCTAGACAATAAGATTAAATAGGGACATCTCAGATGTTTCTCCTGAGAAAAAGACAGCAACATTTCAGCAACGACCTCAACAATGTCTCAAACTGCAATCAAAAGTCAGAGATCTCAATATGAATTTATAATTCTCTCATCAAATTCAAAAACAAACATTCATTTGATAACTCTACAGTCTGTTGGGTCTTTTTTTTTCTTTTTCTAATTTACAGTATCTGGTATTATTTCTAATTTTAGGAAAGAAAAACATTGAGATAAATTTGTAATGCACAAATGAGAACTACCATTTAAAAGTCTTATTTTATTTTAAAGAATTGTCTTTTGCTCACCAAGGCTGCATTTCTTTGCTCAAAAATACAGCAAAAACAGTAAAATTGTGAAATATTATTGCAATTTAAAATAAGTGTTTTCTATATGAATATATTGTAAAATTTAATTTATTCCTATGATCTCAAAGCTGAATTTTCAGCATCATTACTCCAGTCTTCAGTGTCACATGATCCTTCAGAAATCATTCTAATACATTTCTGAAACATTTCTGATTATCATCAATGTTGACAACATTTTTCAGGATTCTTTGATGAATAGAAAGCTCAAAGATCAGCATTTATTTTAAATATGTGACCCTGGAAACACAAAACCAGTCTTAAGTGTAAATTTTTCAAAATTGAGATTTATTGAGATTTGTTAGGATAGGACAATATTTGGCCGAGATACAACTATTTGAAAATCTGGAATCTGAGGGTGCAAATTTTTTTTTTGATTTTTTGGCAAGTTTTGATACATTTATGGTAAGAAATTTACAAAATATCTTCATGGAACATGATCTTTACTTAATATCCTAATGATTTTTGGCATTAAAAAAAAAAAAAAAAAAAATCGATAATTTTGACCCATACAATGTATTTTTGGCTATTGCTACAAATATACCCCAGCGACTTAAGACTGGTTTTGTGGTCCAGGGTCACATATAAATCTTATGTAACATTAAAAATGTCTTTACTGTCATTTTTGATCAATTTAATGCAATTATTTTCTTTTAAAAAAAATCTTACTGACCCAAGTCTTTGTCTATATATCTATCTATCTATCTATCTGAAAGCTAACAGTGGCATAGTCACACAGTAATATCACACAATATTACAAAATGATCATCTGATACAATCGATGCAGCATATTTCAACATTTTTGCAAGTGCATGAGAACAGTGTGACCTGATCTTAAATGTTCCATGAAAAACATCATTGAAACTTAAATTCCTCTCATTTTAACATTCAACAGTCTTTGCCCTTGATACTCGAGCGGTAATAATAAATGCTTTTGTAAAAGCCTTGATGAAGAAAGTAATAAAGCGGAGAGAGAACGAGGTAAAGAGAGAGATGCGTCTCTTCCTAAAACTGCGTGCGCTGAAAGACAAACTTCCCTCTCAAAGCCTTTTTGTTTTAGTGGCGTTGTGAAGGACACAGTCGGACAAACATCAATAAGAATCAGCTGTGAAGTGCGCTTGAAAGCGGCGCAGAGGCGCAGCTGCGTGCGGCTTCGCTGGAGACGAGTGATCTCAATAAAAGACGAAGGATACAAACAAGAGGGAAGCCAACGGATCGGGCGAGAGAGGCCAAGCATTTGTGTTAACTCTGGAATATTAACTCAAGGCCACCAGGATGATTTCAGGAGACGTTGGTGACGTCTGGTGCCGTGTGAATCCGATGAGGAGCTGGCAACAAATGTTGGACAAAACATCCATTCAAGAACTTTGAGTGATTCAGACACAGTCGCATGCAATCTGTGAGAGAAAGCAGCCTAAGACGACACATGTACACACTTTACAAGCAACATTTTGTCTTGTTTTCCAGTGAAATATCATCCTTAAATCAACAATACTACATTAAAAAGTGTAGTGTAAAAATCTCCATATACTTGAACTTAAAATCGACTTTTTTTAAAAGCATAATCAAACTCATTTCAACCCAGATATATTAAACTAACTTAAAAAATCAGGTTGAATCACATGTAACTTAAAAAATTAAGATGAAATTGGTTAAACTATTTGGACGAGTTAAAATAATAACAGAAAAATATATGCCGGCATGACTTTTATCATATCATTTAACTTATTTTGAGTCCGATCTTGTCAGTGAACGATTTGTTCACAAAGTGGACTAAAAGATTCATTTACAAATCTGACTCGGCTGTTCTTAAGAGTTCAGTGAAATGGTTTCATTGACTCACTGAACCAAGAACCTTCTGGTGTTAATGAATTTTATTATTGCTTAAATGCAAATTAGAGTTTGGTCCTAAATGGTTTCGTTTTTATTAACTGAATCATGACTAACAAACTGAACTGGGACATGTAAAAATGCAATAAGCACCCTTATTAATAAAACCTAATCAAAAAAGTCAATAGCATTATGTGCTTACCTATGGCTTTATTAGAGAGTTTTATAGCAGTGGGTTAACAGAGGGCAAAAGAATCAGTCTCAAGAATCAGAATCGTTTTTGTTGAATCGATTCTTTAAAATAACTTTTTCAAAAGAACAGATTTATGTAAATGAGTCAGACCTCTCATTACTACCACATTTTGTTGCCTATAACAAGACAAAGAGAAAAACTTCAAAATATATTCTCTAAAAACAAATATTAATTTCTGACAAAATTTTGCTTAAAGTCACCATGAAACAGAAGTTGCGATCGTCTTTTCTACTCTACTGTGACGTATATCTGAGTGAAACAGCATCTGAAATCAGAGGGTGGGACTTGATTTCATCCTTTAAGAGTTGATTGGATGGCTGGAAGTTGGGCGTTGCTAACAAAAATGGAGGCAGATTTGAACGCCAGATTGCATAGTCAGTTGTGGGGGATTTCTCTCCACCGGACTCACCGCCGACACCCAAGAACTTTTTTTTAATTTATTTATTAAGGATAACGGGGACGATCAATGACACTAAACAAGCCTAAACAGAAAGAGAGACTGAAGGCTGTCGCACACCGGACAAGAAGCGCAGCGCCGCACCGCGTCTTTAAAATTCGAACGCGTTGTTTTCTATAAGCATACGCACACCAGCGGCTCCTAGCAACGACTCAAAACAATGTAAAGACGTCCGGTGTGCGACAGCCTTCACCGAGCGTGTCCTTCACCAGTTTAAGTCATAGTTAAATAGTTTGCGTGTCCGAAGAGTAACGCTGTCATAATATCCTAATGTCCTTTCAGCATTGATCTCTATAAAGTGAAGCATCAGCTTCAGCTCTCCCCCCTGTCGCTTATCCCAGCCTTTACCCCTTATGTCACTGATGTCATAGCTCCGCCCTCAAGCCATAGCTCGTGACCGGAAGAGAAGAGGAGGCGTTTTGAGGGGAGGTTAACATTTTTGATTAAAGATTATAAGGGCACATGAATTTTTTAAAAATAATTAAGTGCACAGATATATCATTTATGATAAGCACTACAATATTACATATAAAAATAAGAATTGTAAATTTTGATTTCATGCTGACTTTAAGGATGCTCTTTTAAAACACTTGCTTTCATATTTCTGAAAAACTCAAAACATATTCTCTAAAAACAAATAGTAATATATGACACAATTATACTCTCTTAAAGGTGCCATAGAATGCATTGATACAATATTTCAAATTGTTCTCTGATATCTACATAGAAGGTATGTGGCTTAGGTAAGGGCAAAAATTCTCCAG
>JAFVLL020000388.1:0-25612 GCA_021397915.2 Tor tambroides
TGGGGCTGACGAGGTGCAGGTGCCGATGATTAATATGCTGGAGATGTGGAGCGAGGTAATTGGCTGGGTGAGGAGCCTGGTCCTCCTGTGACAGCCAGGACCAATATTTGCATTTACTGAAAAAGTGAACGTCAAGGGTTTTCAGTAGGAAGAAGAAATTATGCCCTAAAAATGGTTATCTATTTCAGTCAGATCTGAATAAGTACAATGGTACCCAAAGGTAAAAATCTGCATAAGAATACACCTGCCCTCGCTGACCCAACCCTTGAATGGTTCTGCAATTAAGATTCTCATTTGCTTCACATTTTCAAGTGACCTTAAGATCTTAAAACCCAGAGTGAATATCTGTCTTGCACATAAACCTTAAAATGTAACATGTTCACGTATTATCCTTTTAATTGCTTGGTAAAAGCTAAATTTGAAAAGCAGTAACGATGGTATGAGACTAAATGAAGAACAATGAATGCACAAACTGTGTGGTGACTAACACTCCAATGCAATGCAATGTAGAGTGGTTGTGTCAGTCACTCCTATTAAAGGACTAGTTCACCCAAAAATGAATATTTGCTGATAATTTACTCAGGCCATCCAAAATTAGTTTGTTTCTTCATGGAACAGATTTGGAGAAATGTACCACTACATTACTTGCTCACTAATGGATACTCAGTGAATGGGTGCCACCAGAATGAGAGTTCAAACGGCTGATAAAAACATCACATTGTTTTAACTTTAAACTGTAGCTTCTGGCCAAAAATATACCAGTCCATAATCTTTTGGACTTTTTTTTTTATGTGCAAACAGTGCTTGATTTGTGCATATTTCTCTCCTGATTCAGATGCGAGAAAGCAATATTCTGGATTGTTAAAATGTCTTGATGCATTTGTTTTACTTGTTGTGATGTTTTTATTAGCTGTTTGGACTCTCACTCTGACGGCACCCAGAGGATCCGTTGGTGATGTAATGCTAAGTTTCTCCAAATATATTCAGATGAAGAAACAAACTACATCTACATCTGGGGTAAGTAAATTTCCAGTAAATTTTCAGTGCTTTTATTTATTTATTTTTCTTAATAAAATATGATATGCTTTGTAATTGAATCAATGAAATAAATCTCTGAAAGGCACATTTGAGTAATTTAATGATAGCAGTAATTGTAAACAAGTATTCATGAACAAAGCAACCGTAATGTGATCTCAGGCACATTGACTCTGCACTTCTAACAAATGAGCATTTAGACATTCATTCTCAGGAAATAGATCTACTGATTCTGTTTGATGGGATGTCACATGCATAATAAGCCTCAGGAAAAACACTGCAAGCACAGAATGGCAGTTCTCAATAACTTTATGCACAGGAGAGCAAATCAATCACTGAACAGACAGAAGTGGGGTGTCTGATCCTCAGTGGTGTCAACACCGATATTACAGTGAGTATTTTTTCACCAAATGTGATTTAGTTAATTTTAATGGAAAATGATTAGAATGAGCTCTGCTCTGAGACACAGAAATGAGCTTATTTATCACAAGACAAGCTGCATCCAGCCTCATATGCACACATCTGAAAGACATTCTTGTCTCTAAACCACTGTTATATCAATATATCAACATATATAAGTAATTTAATCAAGAAACTTGACCATGGCCAGATGGGCAGATATAATGTACTGTATATGTGTGTGTATAAATAATGTATATGTGACCCTGGACCACAAAACCAGTCATAAGGGTCAGTTTTATGAAACTGAGATTTATACATCATCTGAAAGCTGAATAAATAAGCTTTCCATTGATGTATGGTTTGTTAGGACAATATTTAGCTGAGATACAACTATTTGAAAATCTGGAATCTGAGGGTGCAAAAAAATCAAAATACTGAGAAAATGGCCTTTAAAGTTGTCCAGATGAAGTCCTTAGCAATGCATATTACTAATCAAAAATTAAGTTTTGATATATTTACGGCAGGAAATTTACAAAATATCTTCATGGAACATGATCTTTACTTAACATACTAATGATTTTTGGCATAAATTTTTTTTTTTATCATTTTGACCCATACAATATATTTTTAGCTATTGTTACAAATATACCCGTGCTACATAAGACTGGTTTTGTGGTCCAGGGTCACATATGTGTGTGTTTATATATAAAATAGGCATGAATAGCAAAACTGAATTAAAAGCTCTCTTAAACTAATTGCAGCAATTTCTGATTTGAAAGTAGGGGCTATATAAATCAGCATTGTGATGGATCACTGTGTGAAATACTCATTTTGAGCACTTACATAATAAACATGGATCCAGAATAATGGATTCTAGCCTGTTTTAATTACATTATTTGTCTCTGAATATTCATCAGATGACATTCCCAATCAACCAGTGTCCTTTGCTTGAGCATGGCACTTAACCTCAGGTTACTCCAGCAATTATTATACAATTTACAGAGTTAAAAGTCACTTTGGATAAGATGTGTCTACTAATGGACAAAGAAAGCATAATTTGCATATTTTTTTTAGAATACTTTAGTCGGAGAACATCATCTCGGGACATCATTCAAAATGATAGAATATTAATATTCTAAAATACTTGAAGGTAGGCAAAACAGTGTTAACCATACAAAGACAACACATCAGGGTTTCAAAGCTAAAATACTACAAACATTGAAGTAATACTTCGCCCAAAATTCCTGTGAATTTGTTTTTGTACCTAAAAACATATTTTGAAATATGATATTGAAATATTCTCCGTAAGTAATTCTTGCGAGAGGACCTTCTATATTTTGTATACTGTAATATTTAAACAATTTCTTTAAATGTCATCATTCTGCTAACCAAACAAGCTCACATACGAGTCATTTTCTGCAGCCAGGTGTTCACAAAGAGCAGAGACCTTGAAATTTCATCTATTGCTTTCGCACTAACGCAACAAAGACACTCGTAAGACGATGACGAACAAGAGTGATGCAGTCTTGAGTGTATTGTCAATATCTCGCAAGTAGTGAAGCAGTAGCTAAAAGCTCCTCTCGTGGTCTGACTGTGATTCGCTCATTGGTCGCTGAACTGTCAGCAGCTCGAGCAACGATATGAGCCTCTCACCCGGAGGACTGCTCACTCACGGCTCTTATGATGTCCCCTCATCTGAACTTATGTTTTGCTCCTCTGCCAACACCATGTCCGACGAGACAGTTTGACTGAGTTCACTTTTACACGCTTGTAAGAAAAGCAGGAGAACTTTACGGATTGTAAAGTTTTTATTTCCATGGTAAACGAACATTTACGGAAGAAAAAGCAGCTGCGATGGACGCCCCAAAATTGGTTTTATTGGTTTCAACATTGCGCTCCTTGTTTTCTCCGGTAAGTGTTTTTGTTCTTGTGTTATGGTATTTTAAATAGCATGTACAGTTAGTTATTGTTTCACTGCAGTCAGTATGAGAAACCGTTGGCGTGTATAATATATGATGGGAAGTATATTTAATTTGTGGAGGGATATAACATTATGTACCTCGGAAATTTAGTAAAAACCATAATTGTGACTTGAAAGCCACCGAGAAGTTGGATGCTGATTCAAGAGACTAAATGCGGGAGCGCACACAGCACGAGTGAAGAAACAGTTTTTTTACTTTATAAAGGCACCTTAATGTGGACTTTAGCAAGTATTTATAATGTCTATATAACATGTAAGATACTCGTGATTTTTTGTGTGTGTGTTAAATGTGTTAAAATAGGCTACTTTTTAACCTCCTAAATGGGGTGAGCACCTGTCCAGACGAGGAATCATATTCATGCAGAAAATTACTCGAGTTAAATTGAATTCAAAACCATTTAGGCGTCAATAATAGGGCTTAAACATTTTTTAACCACGCGAGGTCATGATATTATTTCCCCATCTTGTATTTCTCTGTTTTATTGGTTTTTACGCATTTTATTGATTTACTAGCACCTCTCTGTACATTAATGTCAGCGAACGCTTATTCATTGCACATTGTAGGTCCTCAAATGGGTTCCCAGAGGAACTTTATGCTGTGATTTTTTTTTTCAAATAGCTATTATGATCAGTTCTTTATTATTATGGTTGTCTATCTATCTATCTATCTATCTATCTATTGTATTTACAAAGTGTTTCATAATTGTATTTTTAGTAACTTAATTAATTAATTAATTTTTGAATATCAAATGGTTAATTCCATGTCCATCTAAACAGATTCTTGCTGAATCAATCAACCAACCAACCAATCAATCAATCAATCAATCAGTCAGTCAGTCAGTCAGTCAGTCTGTCTGTCTGTCTGTCTGTCGATCGATCAAACATGTAAAATCATGAGACTTACAAATGATCTTATTAACAGAAAAATTAGGCACTTTGCAAAACCAGAAAAAAAAAAAAAATTAAACTTTGCAAAAGCAGAATGTTGTACAGTTCTGGTTCAACTATGACACACATGGCAATTGTAACCCGAAGCATTCACTGACAGTGTAAATCATACACTTCAGTGTTCACAAAAGCCTCTTATCTGCACTTTTAGCACACTTCACCCTCTTGAATCACTGATAAAGGATGCGGTGGTCTGCCACTCTCACCATCGCTAGATGTCACAAGCTGAATGAAAAGACATTTTGGTACTGATTTTGGAATTAAATGTACCAAATCAGCTAAAAGCATCCTTTAAGAGACATTCCTGCTGCTATTTATGTCAGCAAGAATGTGAATTCACGTTGACTTGCATGTTAGAGGATGTTTCACAATGGAGAAAAGCAGCACACTTGATGGAGAGCAGTTGGTTGCAATGCAGTAGATGTGTCAAAGTGTATAGTTTTAAATGCGAGTTTCAGTTTAGACTCATTATCAGCATGTAATTCAGCTGTGTGATATAAGAAGCTGTGGATTTGCTGTTCTGAGTTTAAATACTGTTAACCTCTGGAGGACTTTAGTGTTTGATTAAGCTTTGTGCCTTGCTTTATTCTGCATAGATAGTTGGCATCACCTCAGCTTCCTGTTCTTATCAGCTGTTTTCCAAATGATGTAATATCTTTAACATTTGAAATAAGACTTGTTGAGTTGACTTTGTATGTTTGGCGTCTGCCACCACCTTCTTCACTAATTTTCTTTATTCTAAGGTCAACAAGCTTTTAACGGTGCTTGTTTTCAAACTGATAGAATCTTGACACTCAGCTTCATTGAAGATAAATGAATGTGTGCTTCACACTTACACTGAATTCTAATGGTCCTGGAGGAAAACGTTTAAAGACAAGAAATCAATCATTAAGCGTGAGACAACTTTCGAACTATAGATAAGAATGTGTTTAAGACATAGATAAGCTTGTGTTTAAGAAGCAACTATTGTAGCATAATCAGCTGCAATACAATTATTAGAGTGTTGTAATTACTTAAAGCAGGCTTATTCTAGTAGCATTGAGATACTTTGAGTTTTTATTAATATTTTTGATTAGTTTTTATTAGTATTTTATTTTTAAAGTTTTATTTTTGTTTTGTCATATTTATTAGTTTTTTTAATGTGTACATATTTTTCATTGATATTTCAGTTTTAATTATTTTAGTACAACATGATAAACTAAATAAAAATGAGATATGTTGAATTCTGTCTGAAACTAGCTAAAATAAATTAAGTTTAAATTTACTTATTTTATTTCAAAATTGCTTCTAGCTTTAGTTAACTATAACAACCCTGACTTAAAGTAAACAAAGTTTGATTATTGTCACTGTTTTACATTTGACACATGAAGCTGCCCACTTTTTTTAATCGCCAGATAGTCTGTAAAATAAAGTGTGAGATTAACAAGTTTCCACTTTCCTCAAAGAATTTGACTCTGCTTAAAGCACATATTATGTAAAATAGGACCTAAAATTAGATGGAAGACTTTCCCTGGAAAGTTATCAGCAAATGTCTCTAAAATTCTCTATACCTAAAAGATCAACTCATTATAACACAATTATTTTTAAGCACAAAAAATATTATTGCTTTCAATTGCAATTGCTCATCTTTGTCAAGAAAATGGCTGTTAGGAAACAAACGAGGAGTTTCACAGATAGAGATGTATATGCGTCATGATAATGAGGTTTTGATTTCATGTTTTGATATAATGAAAAGATCTAGATTTATATTTTGATAAAAGTGTTCTCTTAGGTAATTTTTTTGCTAAAAGTTGAGTTGCTTTTTTGCACTTGAATTCAGTTGTTTCTTCACACAGTAGGAAACAAACGCTTGAGGGAGCAGACTGTGTGTGTGGAGAAAGTTTTCCACATAGATTATAAGAGCGCTCACTCTCTGAAGAGCTAGTGCTGGAACTCCATAGAAAGTAGCTTTAGATTTTCTCAAGTCCTCTGACTACAGCATCTGTTCACTCCCATGCCCAAGAACACTCCCAACTGACTCCCAAACCCCATAATGCACATGTGTCCACCTCACTTACTCATGAAAAAGAGATGTGTGACACCTATTGCTCGAGCACCATGACAATGTCCTTCATCTGTGTTCTATATAACTCACTATATTTATAGCGCTGTTCAGGTATGAAATAAAAAAGCTTAGTGTCTTTCACTCACTTGGAGTTCCGTGTTTCTCAGGTTGTCGAGTTGCTCTATTTATCTGGGTGCATATGTGTGCAAGGCAATTGCTGTGTTTGAAATCGCCCCCTATTCCCTCATTCACTATTCCCTACATTAGTCCACTAGTACAGTCCAGTTGAAGGAGTGAATGTGAATTTGGACACTGAGTGTCACTTTATGCTGTTTAATTATCATTGGAAAACTTAGCAAACTGGCAGCTCCAGTAGTAATGACAAGATTTATCTTGAACTCTGTCATGGAAAATATTTAATAATTAATTAAAAAGAAATGTATAACTGTATGATATTATGCTGTACTCACAAGATAGATAGATAGATAGATAGATAGATAGATCACATGCCGATGAATGAATGAATTATAGACAGATAGCCAGCCAGCCAGCCAGCCAGCCAGCCAGCCAGCCAGACAGATAGATAGACAGATAGAAAGACAGATAGATAGATAGATAGATAGATAGATAGATAGATAGATAGATAACATGCCGAGATAGATAACATGCCGATGAATGAATGAATGAATGAATGAATTATAGACAGATAGCCAGCCAGCCAGCCAGCCAGCCAGACAGACAGACAGATAGACAGATAGAAAGACAGATAGATAGATAGATAGATAGATAGATAGATAGATAGATAGATAACATGCCGATGAATGAATGAATGAATGAATGAATTATAGACAGATAGCCAGCCAGCCAGCCAGCCAGCCAGACAGACAGATAGATAGACAGATAGACAGATAGAAAGACAGATAGATAGATAGATAGATAGATAGATAGATAGATAGATAGATAACATGCCGATGAATGAATGAATGAATGAATGAATTATAGACAGATAGCCAGCCAGCCAGCCAGCCAGCCAGACAGACAGATAGATAGACAGATAGACAGATAGAAAGACAGATAGATAGATAGATAGATAGATAGATAGATAGATAGATAGATAGATAGATAACATGCCGATGAATGAATGAATGAATGAATGAATTATAGACATTCATTCATTCATTCATTCATTCATCGGCATGTGATCTGTCTATCTATCTGTCTGTCTGTCTGTGTCTGTCTGTCTGTCTGTCTGTCTATCATTCATTCATTCATTCATTCATTCATTCATCTGCAAGTGACATTCCCAGTTTGGTCTCATCTAGACTGTTTTGTTGACATTTTCTGTGCCTATAAAGGTTGTGTTAGTGTGAAATCATTTAAACAGCTGCTGGAAACTCCCCCCAACACTGGTGTCATGCTTTGGTCGTATACAAAAGTTTTATAATAACAAAACCTGACATGTTGTTATTATGTAGTGGTCGAGGGTCCTCAGTGTTATGGAGCGGCAGAAAAATCCCCAAAATCTTCTCTTATCTAAATTCTTGGTGTGACAGAGACCAGATGTGCATGCAGGAAGTTTATGGTTGTCTCTGGGGTGGTCATTTATGACTCTGCTCTGCATAGTCTGCTGACTGATTAACTTGGGGGTTTCACTTACAGCAGTAGTGTGAGTGTTCAACAGATGTATTTCCTGTTTATTCAGGTTTTATATGCTCTTCCCCTTCCCTCTTTGCTCATAAATAGTATAGCTCTGAGCTTCTTGCCAGCAACAATATTTTTGTGGTCAGCATAGTACATAACAAGCCCACAATCACTCAGAATACCTGTAAAGAGAGCTGCACGTTATAGACCAGCAGCCCTCACGTGAGTCCAAAATCTTGGAGAGCCAAACTGAGGGAATCTCAGCAAGCAGTGAGTGTCAGAATTAGGCAAATGGCAGTAGTTGAGGTTGGCTTTTGATTTTCAAGTGATTGTGCTGTGACCACTTACAAGATGGGCTGATCAGTGTTAAGATGTGTGTAGACCAGTGTTTCTGTTGTTATACTTTCAATGTCATTGGCCTTGTTTTGTTAGCTTCCCTTGTGAGACATGAGATTTATCAGAATCGTTCCAGTTAACCATCCAGCAGAAATCAAGTGCATTTTGGGCCCCATGTCTTTAGTAGAAGTTGATGTATGTATTTATTTTATTATTTATTTAATACTTTTAATTGCTTGAAAGATGCTAAATGGAACCTTACAGAGAATGGAAAAAAACAACCCCAACAATTTCTTTTAGAAATAATAAATGACAGCAAGCAAGATTACGTGTTAAAATTAAATTTTTTTTTATTAATTTTTTTTTTGCTGAGGAGACTTGTGGGAGTGCTCAACCTCAAAATGTACATTTGGCAGATCATCTAAGAAATTAGAAGACAAAAACATTAACTAAAGTAATGGAGCGGCTTTGATGCACTGGTCCATGATTTCAGTATTAAAAAAAAACATCTTAGTGTGGGCAGGAGAACATTTTCAACCTTGAGGATGAAAACTGAATGAATGAATACTCACAATTCAAAAAGGGTATTTTCTTTCTTTTTCTTTCTTTCATTTTCCTATTTTGTCACAGGTGTTTATTAGATCAGAGTTCTCTCAGTTTTTGAAACTATCACAAAGAAAATCATTGCTTTTTAATGACTTCATGTGGACTATATGGAAAAATCATGCAAAATAGCTTATATTAGTCTACTGATTGACTGGAGTTTTCATCTCATGTGAGTGTAATATACTTAAACCATACTGTTCAAAAGTATTATTAATTTCTTTATGTGTAAAACATTTTGGTCCCACTTTATATTAGGTGGTCTTACTACTTACATTTATATTAATCATTTGATACAATGCATTTATTGTGTACATACATGTTTTTACATTGCACTTATATTTTAAAAAATACTTGCATGTAATTACATCTGTAATTAATTTCTGTAATTAAACTTATAATTACACTGTTGACCCATCCCTTACACCTTAAACCTACCTATACCACCAAACCTGTTCCTAACCTTACCCATATCCCACCTCAATAGCAGCAAGTGTTTTGCTATACAATATGTATGTACATGTACATTGTACTTATTATTGATGTAAGTACATAGCAGTTACAGCCACCTAATATTAAGTGGGACTAACTTTTTTATAAGAAAATTACTGAGTGCACTATAGCAGTATGAAAAAGACTGGGCTCCAAACCAGCTACAGAAGTTTTTTTTTCTTTTACAGTTATCAGACATAGTTTTTCAAGTGCTCATTGTTAATCACATTTATGGTTATAGAGCTGTTTCCTCTTGATTAAGGTCTGACTAACGGAGACTGTAATGTTAATTGCAGGTTAGAATACCCTTCATATTTAATATACGGTTGATTTATACTTGATATACGGACATGGTCAAGAGCAGTTTTATTAAATGGTCTTGACAAATTAATTTAACATATTTCATGTAGTTTTTCAAATTAATTTAACATATTTGTGTGTGTGTATTTGAATTCATGACCAGGCATGAAAGTAGAAATACGAGTATTTCTATCCAGTGTTCATTTAAACATAGTTCATATTTCACGAAGAGGACAGTGACACCACGGGACAATTACCACCTTTACTTGATATTCAGAATACCACCTTTACTTGATGTTCAGAAATTAAAACAATTCAAACAGATAACTGTATGACCATGCTGTTGACAAAATCAGTGTCCATCTAAATATTGAAAATATAAAAGAAGAGATTAGCCTTTTCTTTGAGGAGTAAAATTGCATGACATGTCAACTATCCAACTTGAAAGGCAATGAAATGTAATTTGATGTAATCCCAATGTAATTTGATATTTCTGTTCCCGTAGTACTTATAAGAAATAGTTCACTGGCAGCACATTACTGCTGCCAAAATACTGTTAAGTATTCCCAAATAGTCATGATTTTGAAATATGCAGCATGCCGTGGCTTCTCTGCCGTAAGCAAATTAATAAACTGAATTGTCAGTGGATGCATAAAACTGGAGTTTATAAATACTGCAAATCACCCATATGGATGGCATATGGCCTGTTTGTACGTTCTCTCACCAAAAGTGAAGCATCAATCCAGAAAGTATTTTAACATCCAAACAATTACACACATCACCTTTAAGTTGTAAAAGAATCTGTGTTCATCAGCCAGCTCTGTAACACTACGCTAGACAGTTTTAGGGAACATCTGCTTGCCAATTTGCCGTTTGTTACTTTCTCACTATGTGCAGAATCTGCTGCTGCTGTCTGCATTTACACTAACAGGCTTGAGCAGAGCGGCACTGTTATCTGGCTCAGGAACAAGCGTAGCAGGTTCATCCCAGAGGTCAGCAGATGTTCCGATAAGTCAGCTGAGGCACAGGACTTCATTATTCAGCTCAGCTGTGTGTGTATCAGCCCTGTGTGCTGTCTTTAGAGGTATTAGTTGAGGATTTGAGCTGGATCAAAGCATGCACAGACCTACTGTCTTATTATTTTGATACTGACAAACTAAGCAGTTAATATGTAAGGGATAATGTGCATCCAGCTGGCCATTATCGCAAAATAAACTGATCAGGTCTTGTACCACCCTGAAGGGGTTTATTTTGCAATAACGAAATGCTGGATATATTTTATCTTGCTTATTTTACATCTACTTTCCGAAAAAATGGACATAAAATGTTAATTTGAGTTGAATTATTTTATTAAATGATAAGAAACTTCAGAATGATATGAGAGGAATGAGACTAGCAAAATTATGTAGGAAATTGGTCCATTATGCTGTTTAGTCACCATCATACTAAACTGCACAATGCCACATTTGACCAATCAGAATCAGATTTCAGAGAGGAGCGTAATAAGCATTTTTAATTGCTTTAACTTATTTAATAATCACCGATTAGTGATTACATAATCAGTACAACCATATTATCCTCAATGAAAACAGCAGGATTTTTTTTTTATTAAGAACGTTGGCAACTTTGTGAAACTAATAAAATGTTTTATTTGCAGAGATTTAATGCATATAAAAAGTGCTAAGACTCTTTTTAATTAATTTAATTTAATTTCTGCAGTGAACCGGATCTCTAATCTGATCTGATCTCTAAAACTGCAGTACTTTTTTCTTTGTGTGCTTCTCATTTGGTGTGTAAATGAGAAGCTGTGTGGTTGATGTTCTGTCACCAAGGTCTAGGTCTGAGTCACCGCATGGTCATTGTTTAAGGAACAAGCCCTCGCCCTTCTGGCTCTTTCTCTCAAATGCCACTGCACGGCTGACATTAAATAAATAGATCAATACCACCTATAAAGACTGTTTTAAGATTCTTAGGAAGAATATACTCTTTTATCAAAGTTAAAAGAGAAGTGTTGACTGCGGAGACACTTTCACAGACTGACTTCTTTAGTGTTACTAAGGTTTGTCTCCATTGCTGGAGAAAAAAATTAAATCTTGAACTACTCAGAGTGGTTTTCTAGTCTCCAAAGCTGGTTTTGTTTACCAGTTTTTAAACTAGCCAAACACTTGTTTGGCCAAGCTGGGAGACCAGCTTGATCATCTTAATCCAGCGTAGGCTAGATTTATTCAGTGAGAGACAGATTATGCTTTGATATTTTTGGAAATAAGCTGTTTGAGAAAAAAATGTGTAAAAACACAAGTCCAGCTATTGGGCCAGTTAATGACCAGCTTAGACCCACTATCATGTTCCAAAACACAGCAATCCAGCCTAAATTGGATTTTGCAGGGAATCCACTTACATAGTTGAACTCTCGCAAATAATTTGAGCATAAATACAAACATGTGAAGCTGAGTGTCTGCGCTTTGCCAGGAATGCATCAGCGATCGCCCCGATGCCTGACCCGCCGCTTTATTGAGTCGCTTTCACACGCAATGGACCCTGCACCTGATGAGTACGCCAATGCAGAGTAAGGAGGAATGTGCCTCCATTATCTGATGTAACTCTGAGAGGAAATATTTGCAGAAATTTGGCAGATTTATTATTCGATGAATAGCACACTGTTATTGTAATTTAGGCAAATCACTGTAAACAACCTCTAAATGGCTTCTTTGTCCTCAGATGGAGGAGCTCCATAGAGACATATCTAATGTAAACCAGCATTTTATTATTAGTTTCCAGGAACCAAATGATGTTACCAACCTTGACTGGTACACTTTAGACTAGGAAGGCAAATATTAGCAATTATTAACGGAAGATAACTACAGTTGTTCAGTGTGTTTTTTTGTGTACTCTTCCCTTCCACTCCTACTTTTGCAGTGTTTTAAGCCACACGAGGTCAGATGATGCAATAAAAAGTGTGATGGAATCTTCTGCTGGTGGGGATTATAGGTGCACGCATGGCTGATGATGGCAGTGAAGCAGCCTCTCACTGAGCTGACCCTATTATCCATGCACCAAAGTACCGGAGAGTGACAGCTGAAACTGAGTAAAAATAGCGCCTATATTTTCAGCATAATTTCTGCTGCTCTTCTCCTAAACATTTATCATAAAATGCAGCTCCATCATTTAAATGTTTTTGACAGTTTCACAGAGCAGGTAGACTTCATTACAGAGCTTTTCTTCCAAATCTTTTAAAACAGTGGTGTACTTTTTGTGGATTTTCACTTAAACTGTTTGTGATATGGGCAGTTGAATTCATCTATAGATCTGAAAGAACCCATTAAATTAACTTTGACTCTTGTTTTTTCCCCTTTCCTTTCCAATTTTTCAAAAAGATTTTTTGAAATGCCTATCTATCTATCTATCTATCTATCTATCTATCTATCTATCTATCTATGCTTTTCACGGACCCATACAACAAAAACATATGAAAACTATGAAAATCAATTATACAAAATGATTTTTAAAAATAAGTTAATCTTAACGTGAAATAAGCTATATTTTGAATTTTTGAATAATAATTTTTTTTTAATGACTGTCCTATGGAATCTTTTTATTCTGCTGCATTTATAGTCAAACTGTAATTTTGTCAAAATATGCAGAAAAGTGTGGAAATATTATTTGATACAAAAAAGTGAAATTAGCCTTAGCAAGATGAAGGTTTTGGCCAATTTATTCCAAAAATGTTAAAAATATAATTTCCGACACTGTCAATTAGTGAATGCTTCATTTGATATGTGGTAAAAATAACACAGCAGTGGAATTTTAGAAGAAAAAAAATTAGTATGTATTTGTATATATACAGAACTCTGTTATATTGAAATAAATGAATACTTTGATTCAGCATTAGTGCATTAAATTGGTTAAAAGTGACAGTAAAGGCATTTGCAGTGTTACAGAATTTCAAACAAATGCTGTTCTTTTGAACTTTCTATTCATCAAACAATCCTGAAAAAAAGTATTACGGCTTCCACAAAAACATTTTAAAAATGTGTTCAGTATTAATAATAAGAAGAATACATAAGCTTAGAATGATTTCTGAAGGATCATGTGACACTAAAGACTGGAGTAATAATGCTGAAAATTTAGCTTGGCCAAATAGAAAATTCCTATTTTGATTAAAAAAAAAACAAAACATTTTTACTGTATTTTTGATCAAATAAATGCAGCCTTAGTGAGCATAAAAGACCTTTCAAAAATATTTTAAGTTTTTAAAGTCTTTTCTCATCATCAACTGCTTATGAAGGCATTGACTCAAATATATTTATTTTATAAATGTTTTCAGTGCTTCAGTCCATGGTCAAGTGTGATTTGGCCCAACCAGGTCTATAATACATAGCGAAAACGTGGTTAGTATTTCCATTCATGTCAGTGGGAATAGTGCTCAGCTATTACTGAACTCAGAAGTACTTGAAATCAAACTCTTTCCATTTCTCACTAATCTGTTAGACACTGATCTCTGTTCTCTCAAATTGAAATGCACAGACACACCTGTACCCACACACACACACAAATGCAGGCCCACGTACACAGAAGCACGCTCAGCTGCTAGCTCAAGACAATAAACACTGCGCACCCAAAGACCATGACACAAACACCCACACACATACAGCATTATTAACACTATAGGGATTCAGTCAGCCCTGTCCATTACACCCCTCTTCCCCGGCACCATGTCTTCATTGACCTTCTCAAGCTGTTTGTGGGACATTCACGTTCTTATTGACCCGCAGGCTGTCTGCCACTGAGTGTCAGCATGAATTTGTCATCAGCAGTGGACATCAGTGAGCAATCAGACGATTACTCACTGGCCCCACGTGCATTTCTCCCCTACAGGCATGATATCATCTCCACAGTGCAACGACGGTCTTTTGTCCTTGTGCCACAAGCGTATAGACGTTCATTGGACTGTCAATAAGAATGGTGTATGGCAAGCTAAAAGTCTGATAAGTAGTTCAGTTTGTGGATTTTTCAAGCAGTGGTTGATCTAATTCCCAGTAGGCCTTTGCTGTAAATATTTAGCCAAAATAAGCCCCCATGAGTCTTCGCTGCAATCCATAAATATGCATAATTATGAAATGAAAGCCTTACAAGATGAAAGCTGACACCTTAAAGTAATAGACTATCCTGAGAATAATATTGTGGTGAATCACTGAGACGAAAGAGATTGAAGCTTTGAAGGTTGTGCTGTGGTTGAACAACTGAAATGTTCTCTCTCTCTGTCTCTTTTGCAGGTTGGTGCTGTTCAGATGTGTGACGTGGTAAATGAGATTGAGCTGGCAAGAGCGAGGTGTGAGAATAAAACAGCAGGAAACGTCACATCAGGTGATATTCACAAAATAACGGTGCTCTGTGCCATTTTCACAGTCAATAAACAATTTTGCATTGATGGGGAAAATAGATGTAACTGTAGATCACAGAGAGCTAATATGTGGTGCTGAAACAGGGCCAAAAACAAAAAGCACTTACATTCATGTCTAGAATTTGTTTGAATGGAAGAAAATCTAATAGAGCTAATAAACTAGTTTTTTGTAGTAATAAGAAATAAGAAATTTCATTACTGAATGTCGTTACACAGCTACGGAAGCGTATTGCATTCACTTGAGGAAAAAATATCTGCTCTGTTTTTCTGAATTAACGACTTAATTATCTCAGAATTACGAGATAATTTTTCATGAAAAAAAAGTTTTTGCTCTGTTTTTCTGAGTTAACGACTTAATTATCTCAGAATTACGAGATAATTTTTCATGAAAAAAAAGTTTTTGCTCTGTTTTTCTGAGTTAACGACTTAATTATCTCAGAATTACGAGATAATTTTTCATGAAAAAAAAGTTTTTGCTCTGTTTTTCTGAATTAACGACTTAATTATCTCAGAAGTCGTTATCTCATAATTCTGAGATAATTAAGTCGTTAATTCAGAAAAACAGAGCAGATATTTTTTCCTCAAGTGAATGCAATACGCTTCCGTACACAACAGCTCATTTGATATGTGGTAAAAATGTCAGCAGTGAAAATTTAGGCAAAAAATAGTGTATATATTTGTATACATAGTTATATTGAAATAAATCAATACTTTTATTCAGCATGGATGCATTAAATTTATAAAAAGTGACATTTGCAGGATTACAAAATTATCTGTTTCAAACAAATGCTAAAAACTTTCTATTCATCAAAAATCCTGAAAAATAAAAATGTATTACAGTTTCCACAACAACATTAAGCAGAATGTGTTTAACATTGATAGTAATAGCACCAAATCAGCTTATCAGAATGATTTCTGAATGATCATGTGACACTGAAGACTGGAGTAATAATGCTGAAAATTCAGCTTTGCAATCAAAGGAATAAATTACAAAAATATATTAAAATAGAAAACAGTTATATTAAATTGTAATAATATTTTGCAATAGTACTATTTTACTGTTTTCCCCATCTTTGCCCCAACCCCCATTTATCATTTATTATGATAAATAAATGAATATATGAATAAAAAACAAAATGCTAATGCTTCATCCATCCAATGGTTTGAATATGAAAATGTAAATCCAATGGTTTGAATATGAAAATATATTAAAAAAATCACTATTTTCAAAGGCTGATTACCATCATCCTCATCAATGAGATGTATCATGCACATGCTGATGAGACTGCAAGCGTTCTGACAAAATACTGATTCATCAGCCTAGCTGATTATTTTGGATTTTCAGCAAAGGGTCGAGGGACCACTGCACCGCACATAGATATCCACAATTATGCGGAAGCTCCTTTGAGGTATGAAGTAGGTTATCCTCCGCTGACTCATTCTTCAGGTTGACGAGGTGAACTGGCAATCAGGCATGAAAGACAATTTTTTTTGAAGTGGAAGGCAGCTGTAAAAGTCAGACCCCCATCATGGATAGAGAGTGAGATGAATGAAAGGCTCTGTTGTGCCCACAAGCATTTCATGCAACTGTTTGAAGTGAAAGCCCTGTAGTGTCCATGTGTATTGTTCTAAGATAGACTTGAGAGTTTAAAAAAAACTCTTTTTACTTGCATTTTTTCCAGTGTCTTGATGTGATATAACTAGGCTGTTCGTATCTCCAGTGTCTGTTTGGATTGAGATTGACCGTTGAGGCCGGACCAGAAACCTATAATAGCTATATCAGTAAACAACAAGTTAAGAACAGCTCTTTAGCAACCACCCAAATCACTCCAACAACCACCCAGAATAGTGCAGAAACCTCAACAACAAAGCCTTAGAAATCACTCAAAACCACCTTGCAAGTCAACAGAGCAGTTCAATACAGTACTTCAGTACCATTTTTAAAAAAAAAGTTTTTAGGAAAAGAAGTTTCTTATGTTCACCAAGGCTGCATTTATTTGATCAAAACTACAGTAAAACTATATATTGTGAAATATTATTACAATTTAAAATAACTGTTTTCTATTTTAATATATTTTAAAATGTAGTTTATTCCTGTGATTGCAAAGCTGAATTTTCAGCATCATTACTCCAGTCTTCAGTGTCACATGATTTTTCAGAAAACATTCTAATATGCTGATCTGGTGCTCAAGAAACATTTCTTATTATTATAAGTGTTGAAAACGGCTTAATATTTTTGTGGAAAATGTGACATTTTTCAGGATTCTTTGATGATTATAAAATAAAAAAAACACCATTTATTTTATTTTGTAACATTATGAATGTCTTTACTGTCACTTTTAAATAATCCATCCTTGCTGAACAAAAGTATTAATTTCTTCTTTAAACAATAGTTTACATTTCTATTTATACACTTGGCAGACACTTTTATCCAAAGTGATTTGCAGCGCATTCATGATTGTGCATTGAAACCAGTGACCTTGGTGTTGCTAGCACCAGTTGAGCTACAGAATAAAAAAATAAAGCTGTGGATTCAAATTTTTTTCTTAGACAAAGAACATTTCAGCACTAATTGACAGGATTGGTTCTCAAGGTTTAAGCATCTTGATAGCTAATGAATCTAGAGGGAATTTCTAAACAATCTATGTAAATCCTTAAAGGGGGCTTTTTGGTAGTTATTGCAGTTACAAATGGATTCTGTCTTGACATATAGAATGTTGAATAACATGAAAGTAACAAATGTTGAATGTTGAACAATGTTGAACTTGCCGCAGAAATACAGCCTTAAAAATTACCACTGAACTGCATTACAAGTTTTACATTGTGAACTCAAACACAGCAAACATATACAGTGTACTGTAAACTGGTGCAAGATCGACACCTGAAAGAGTTTATATTTGGGAAATAAGATGCCTTCAACCCACAGCCCATCTGTAGGTAACTGTTACACACTGGTAGATGAGCAAAAGTGTATTAGCAGCCATGTTTTGGAAGACATTAAGTGGGGTGATTCTTCTTTGGGTTGTATAATGGTCAAGGAGGACAATTTGCAAAAAAACCAATGCAACCTATAGTGAAAACACTCTTCCCTCCCCCCATATTTTAGGTGAAAATGCCTCCATACACACTGTTGAACTCAATCAAGATTGGTTTCGTGAACATCAGGATGCAATCACATGTCTTCCCTGAGCTTCAATCACTCAGTCTAAACATTGAGACACAGATTACCATTTCCTTTATCCCTCAAACAAAATGAGGCTTTTTGTTTGGAAAAATGTTTTTTCTTTTAGCATTTTTACACCAGTTCTATTCATCAACTGCTTTTGAATTTGAACTAAACCTGTATTGGTTTTTTTATCCAACCGTTGACTGTGGATTTAGTCCAGAATTCGTGGTCAAGGCATCTACAGTACATTTTCCCTTCAGAGTTCACTAGTCAGTGTGTTTAACCATAAAGAGCTTTCAGCAGCCAGACTCATACATTTATCTGATTTCAATTTAAACCGCAATCCTGTGATGATTGAATTTACATGTCTACAGTCTGGGTGCTGACCCAGTCTCACATCCATATACCTAGTGTCCGAATGAGGTGGATTTTTAAACCGGCCACTTGCCTCTGGAACATTCCTCTGTAGCTTGGAGAGGATGAATAAGATAAACTAGCTGCCAGTTCTCCACATTCACAGTCAAGAGCCAACTCACCTCACCTCATGAATCAGATGCATTCTGGGGGCATGAGGAGCGTCGTAAATATTCAAAATATTACGGGTAAAGCAATAAGCTGATACCATATCTCAGTTTATTGTGCTCACAGGTGTCCAACTGAAGGATGAGGGAAGTGGGAGTTTTAGAGCCCTCATGTTACTTTTAAATAAACCCCAGTTAAATTTAGACAGTGTAGACTAATGAAAACACTAGGGAAATGAACCAGTGACACATTTGTATAATTTTTCTGCAGGAAGTTAGTGCTGTCAAATTAGTATTTTGCTGGACCATTGGAGGCATCTCTCTGTATAATGATTAATCTGTGTTTTTGTACATGAAAATAACACTTTAATGTAGCAAATAAATGCTGCAATACATACGTAGTTTTTGTACAAGAAAATCACACACAGAAAAATTACAAAAAAATATATATAAATATATGCATACATACATATACACATATACAAAAATGCAAAATTATTATTATTATTTGCTACATTAATTATTATATACAGTAGATGCATTATATATTATATATGTGACCCTGGACCACAAAACCAGTCTTATGTTGCACGGTTATATTTGTAGCAATAGCCAAAAATACATTGTATAGGTCAAAATTATCGATTTTTCTTTTATGCCAAAAACCATTAGGATATTAAGTAAAGATCATGTTCCATGAAGATATTTTGTAAATTTCCTACTGTAAATATATCAAAACTAAATTTTTGATTAGTAATATGCATTGCTAAGAACTTCATTTAAACAAATTCAAAGGTGATTTTCTCAGTGTTTTGACTTTTTTTGCACCCTCAGATTCCAGATTTTCAAATAGTTGTATCTCGGCCAAATATTGTCCTAACAAACCACACATCAATGGAAAGCTTATTTATTCATTATACATTTATTTTATTTATTATAAATCTCAATCTCAAAATTGACCCTTAAGACTGGTTTTGTGATCCTGGGTCACATATTATACATTATATCATACATTATATATATCCTAATGATGTTTTATGATTTTGTACAACATCATAGAGGGTTATATTGAGTTATATGATATTGAGTTAATGCTAAGCATTGTTCTTTATTCTTTTGCCAGGCTGCAAAGGGATGTGGGATATTATTGCTTGCTGGCCATCAGCCAAAGTTGGGGAACATGTGGTTATTCCCTGTCCAAATTACTTCAGACACTTCTCTGATCATCATGAGGGTAAGTTGAAATCACCATCAAAAACCTTTGATGAACTTCAAGGCATTAAGCAACAGCTGTAACTCTTGAAGAAAAGTGCAGAGTGTCTTTTGTCATTTTGTCAGCTTCAGTCATGGGCTGTCACATCACTCTAAAACCAAAAGTTTTGAGGCACTTCGGTGTCTGAAGTTGTTCAGAAGCTAATCTGAAACTCTCACATACTCACTGGAGTAGTTTCTTTGATATCAGACTTCTCAAGGCAAAGTGATGAGCTTGGGAAAATGATAACTCTAAAATAAGCCCTTAATTGTCAGAAAGTAAAACAAAACCAATTTTTCCCCTCTAGCAAACAGCATTTTAATGGTATGTTGTCATCAATATACAAGTTGCTAACAACATTAATAACATGTTTGTAGAATTCAGTAGATTTGCTGACGGGGGGTTTTACATGTGGAACAGCTGCTTTGAGTGGATGGAATGGCTAATTCATTAAGGAGGCAAATCAGACCCATTGACTGAGTATGTAATGCCATTGGGTCACACTTGTTTATCTGATAAATCTGTCTCGGCCACATCACACCAGAAGCTATTAATTAAACTCATTAAAAGTCTGGCAGCGTACCAGCTTCGGCAGACTTGCATTAACCTGTTATACAAAGGATGCCTTAGTGCAAAGTTATCTAAATTTATATTTATTTATTTTTTAAATAATTCATATTTCTATACAATTTCTATACTAATGTATTAATTTTGTCACTTTAATTTTTTATATTAAAAGATATTGATCAAGAACCAGCTAGTTACTTAGCTTAATCATGATCATAATATTTATTTCTTATTTTTAAACAATTATAAAATTCTTAATTTTAAATTCTATATAACATGCCATTACATGTTGCAAATATTAAATACCTTCATTTTTACTACTTTACTACTTTACAAGTTTAGATTAATACAAACAGAAGTTAACAAAACAGGCACAATAAAATTAATAATAATATAAAAAATATATATATAATGCACACCAGAATGAATGAGTTAAAAAAAGCAGACATGGCTATTATCGTTCTTCTTCTGAAATGGTGATCTTAATAAATTTTTGTCAGTCTTGCTAACAATTTTTTTTCACATGATGCACTTTCAATCATTGATTCAAAATACATTCTAATTGCAGGAGATGTGCATATTGTCAGTCCTCTGTCCTGTGTCTTGTGTTCCCGCCCTCATGTGTCCATATTTGGTTTGTTTCCTGTCCTTGTTTAATGTGATTATTAGTTTATTCTGTTCAGCTGTGTGTTTGTCATTAACCTGTGTATTTAAGTTCTTGCCTGTTCAGTTTCGTGTCGTCTGGTCTACTCGTTACTCCCCGGTGTTCCTGTGTGTCTGCCTGGCCTTGTCTTGCCCTGTCATGCCCTGATGTCTCCATTAAAGACTATTATTTGAGTTTACTCCTCATCTGCGTGTTTCTGTATCCTCCTCGTGTGTGCACCGTGACACATATGCATTTTTAATCTGTTCAAATCTTAACAAATAGTTAAGAAATAAGTAGTTATGCCTACCATGTTATTTGTCATACACGTGTCTGAGATCACTATAGTGAAAATCTTTTCATAGTTATAATTTGTATTATAATTTGTAAAGGCAAAATAATATTTTATTTATACCAGTAGCCTCAGACTTCTGAATTCCACAGTAAATGTAAACTGCTGATGTATTGTAGCTTAACTGTTGAATACACTAGGTAAAATTCATCAAAATCTGAAATGTTGTAGATATGTCTAGGATTGCAAAATGTGTAATGCAAAATGTGCATCAGGTACAATCTAATGGAAACCAATGTTGATTCCATATAATGGAAATACAGGTTCTATGTTGGAGGATAAAACAATTGTTTCTTCATTGATGAAAAAGGGCTGAGGAGCTATTTCTAAACAAACTGAACACTGAACACTGTGAGAATGTAAGATTTTGTCATTTTTCTATGAAATTCTATTTTTTTTTTTAACTGCTCGATCATGCACCAGCTAGCTATATGAAACCATTGAAAGTGAACCACTCTTTGGTCATAGTGGTTCCCATCTAGCAGTCTGGATAGAAGATGCAGCCTCTTTGTTTAGCACAGAGGTTTAAAATCGTTGCTGTGTGAGAGAGTTTTCATGACAGTGACATTTCTAGGCTAAAAGAACATCGGAGAAATTAGTTTGAAAGTTTGAAAGTGGTGTGAAGATGAAGAGCCGGTGCTGATGACTTAATTATATAAATCTGTGTTGTTAGCAACCAAGAAACAGATAACAGTGTTACTTCTCTGGGAAATGGCATTTAATCTTAAAATATGAAAATCCATCATAAAAAGTACTTTTTTGATCCAAACTAAAAAGTTAAATCACAGAACATTTCAATATCATTTTTGCATTATATTTTTCTTGAAGTGTAGTTTATATAAAAGCATTTTTTATCACCTGATCACCTGTTTTTTCTCTCATAACAATAAACAAGTGCAGTCTGCTTCTGTATGTGTAAGGTGTATTACTGAAATATTCATAATGGTGCTCAACCTCAGCATTTAATTAAAGTGCAGGCTTTAGTCTTACTCTTGTTACGTCATTCAGTCCTTTCAGTAGTGCTTAATTAATGAACATTTGATTAATGAGGCACAGTATGTTGCTGTTTTTATTTTAGTGCCTGGGGATAGTATACATCACAAAGCGTTAGTTCATTCAATCATCTAGCAAAGCTGCTTGTTTCATATGCAGCTGTGTGAAGGTGGCCACATTTGATTGCTGAATATAAATGTAATCATATTCATTGATCTTTCACTGAAAGTAGATCAGTCATGCATTCCATAGCTTCTATGACTCCCCACAGCCAAATACTGAAGCCCCTCTGGTGCTTCCTCATCATTTGATGAGCAAGTTGTTTTTAGCAACAGAGATCAGTTAAATGAAAAAGAACAGAGTTACCATCTGAGCCCTGGTTTTGTAGACATTTAGTGCTGCTGTTCTGAGCAGTGTATGAACTCTCACCGCACTGGCTCCTAGTACCAGGAAAATATAGCTGCATTCTGATTGACTGATGATTGACTGCTTTCCTACACACTGAGCAGGGGATATTTGTCAACTGATAAAATCAATTTGTTTGGAATGGCCTGAAATGGCAGCAAACTTGAGTCAGATTGAGCCAGATCAGTGTTGTGTTTTGATGACATAATATGTCATAATATACCCAATATATAAATAATAAATATATAATGTAATTTTATTACTAGCATATTGACTGTTTATTAGTACCTATAAAGCACATATTAATGTCTTATTCTGCATGAACACATTTTAGATCCCTTAACCCAAACACATACCTAAATTTAACAACTACCTTACAAATCATTAATAAGCAGCAAATTAGGAGTTTACTGAGGCAAAAGTAATAGTTAATAGTTAGCTAATAGTAGTGCTCTCAATTGATTAAAAAAATTAACTAATTAATCACAATTTTTTTCTGAATTTAATTGCGATTAATCGCGATTAATCCCACCTAACATTAAAGTTTTTAAATATACTTTTATATTGCAATAATTTCACATGCAATTTTCTAATTAATGTAGAAACAACATAAAAACAGTATATTTTTTATATTTGTTTAGTGGCATCATTTTTTATGACTCAAGGCCAGTATCACTGATACAGTACTACTATTGATGTCTCTGTGAAATGTTTGAAATGTATGTTTTTTTTTCATAATATTTCACCATTGACTACAACTACAGCCATTCAACAATCTTCACATAAACCCATTATAATAAATGTCTTATTTAGCTACATGTGGCCTTCAACAAGTATATACAGAAATTGAATAAAATTATCAAACACTAAATTCTAAACTAAATATAGATGAATCCTTAAAGCTACAAAAGTTATTGATTTCCTCTTTTTTCTCCTGTTCTTTGATTAACAGATATCACAGCAGCTGGGTTATTTGTTTTTTTGGCTGCCACTGCTGAACATGACACGGATCTGACATGTGTCGTATATTCTTACAACTCTTTACCTTTTCTGACGCACTTCAGGTCTTAAACTCTCTACTAATGAGCAGAAGCAGCAGTTGTGAGTGGGGTGGCCAACCCTAGCTCCGCCCCGTGTTAATTGCGTTAAACTGAAAAAAAAAATAAACGCATGTGTTAACATGCTAATTTTGACAGCACTCGATAATAGTGATAATTGGTCCCCAAACTAAAGTGAGACCAATGTAATTTACATATTATGTAACACTTTTTATTTTACGGTGTCCTTGTTACAGATGTTAAACGTACTATAGTAAATTATGCTTAATTACAAGTAACTAAACCTAAACCTAACCCTAATTATATAGTAAGTACATTTTGTTAATTAATATTACTCAGTACTTATTTTGTAATTATTTGTATAACTACACTGTAACAAGGTTAATATAGTCGAACATCCTGTATAGTTCATTTCAAATGGCACTATAGCAAATGAAACATACTGTACTGGTGCTGGTGAAATACTATTCAGGAGCAATTTCTTTTACTTACAGTAAGTCCCACACATTTCTGATGGACTTTCAGTTAAAGCATATAAGCACAGTACAATGCTCTCTCTGAATGGGAAAGGACAGATTATGCTTTTCAGAATGATAAAAGTCTGTCCGTAGTTCAATACCAAGGATTAATGTGGCATTCTGGATTTGCTTCATGGGATCTCTGTGGCTTATGACAAAGCCGGAGGTCCACTGGAATAATGTGTGAGGATGGATATATTGTATGTGGGTGTTTGCACACGTTGATAAATGTGAGAGGGTTGGCGTCAACCTTACATGACAAACAAAGCTTACACTAAAAGCTAAGAGTAAACATCCCCTTCAATAAATTTACACAAGCTTTCAGGTGCTGGTTTTTGTTGAAGTAACATGTTTGTATAAATGCAATGTATTACATTTAGCAGATTTTAATCCATATCTTTCTGATAATCACAACAATATGCATATGAGATAAAGAAGGGAGTAGCATCGGGTATTAGATGGATTAGCTGAATTAGTCCTACTTGATAAGCATGTTGTACCTTTCATTATTAATGTTATAATTTATTCAAATCAAGGCTAAAATGTTGTTTTTTTTGTGGGGGTAATGCATGATTCAGATGTTGTGTGCTGTTGGATTATGGGAATTAGATTTTCCGTCTAAAAGAGGAAATATGCATGCATGTATAGCACCTAGAAGTCATAAGTCAACTGGATTTCAAGCAGGGGACAGTTTTCAAATTGTTTTAGATGGGATCATTTAGCATTTTATTATTATGTCGGGATTATCTGATCAAGTGCCTTGCAGAAGTATTCAAACCCCCTTCATTTTTTACATTTTGTTATGTTGCAGCCTTATGTTAAACCGCTTTAAATTACTTTTTTTCCACAACAATCTACTCTCCACACACCATAATGACAAAGCAAATAACAGGTTTTTAACATCTTTGCAAATTTATTATACATAAAAAAACATAAATGATTCCACTGCATAAG
>JAFVLL020000389.1:0-13564 GCA_021397915.2 Tor tambroides
AAAATAAAAAAAAAAAAAAAAAAAAAAAAAAAAAAAATTTTTATATATATATATATATATATATATATAAATTCTGACAAAATCCACAACATACTACCATCACAAAAAAAATAATAAAATTAAATAAAATAAAGAATTTTATTAAAAAAAAATAAATAAATAAAATGTATCTTAAATCTTTTTTAAATGCAAAATATTTTAAAGTATAATATAAAAAATAAAAATGTCAGTTTTAAAATATATAATAAAAACAAAACTGGTAATATCCACAACATACTAGTATGTGCACCACTATAAGAAACAGCATGAAATAAAGTAAAATAAAACATTTAAAAAAAAATAATACAAATAAAATTAAAATTATAAAATGTCTAAAAAATTATAAAAAGATCTAAAATCTTCCTCAAAATGATTTGCACAATAAATTTAAATAAAATATTTAAAATAATAAAATTAAAGATTACAAATATAACAAAATAAAAATAAAACTCTTAGAACACCATATAAACTACTTAGCAACACCCTGGCAACATCCACAACATACTAAAATCATGATGGTGTATCACTACAAGAAAGTAAAGTAAAGTAAAATAAAATAAAATCTTTCTTAAATGCTAATAAAATAAAATATTTAAAAAACAAAACATGTAAAATATAATAATAAAACGCACTATTACGTACGTAACGTATTATGGTGGTGCACCACCAAAATAAAAATAAAATAAAATAAAATAAATAAATAAAACAAAATAATACAATAAAATAAATCTTTCTAATATCTGTTTTAATGCAAATGTACTGTTGCAGTGTTTTAAACACTGTTCTAATATTTAGTGTATAAATCTGTAAAAACAGACACAGAGGGCGGAGGCTAGTTGTAGACTCGTAGCTCTGTGTCGTGTCAGCGGGAGGCTGAGTATTACGCTTTCTTCCTGACAATAGAGTCGGCGCGCTGCAAGCTAGCTATGGAGACAGGAAGTTGTTCCAGATAGGCAATGAAAGGTAAAAAAGGGCACAACAGGAAACAGTTCCCTGTGAACTGGTTCCTAGTCCTTTCCCATGTCATAGAGACCGACGGAGTTCATGCTGACACACACACACACAGCAGATAGCCATCTCTTTCTGCTCAAATACTGACAGATAGTCAAGAGAATATTGTACAAAAAAAAGGAAAGGAAAGGAAAGGACGTGAGGCCAAGTATGGTGACCCATACTTGGAATTTGTGCTCTGCATTTAACCCATCCAAGTGCACACACACACAGCAGTGAACACACACACACACACAAACACACTGTGAACACACACCCGGAGCAGTGGGCTGCCAATGCTGCGGCGCCCGGGGAGCAGTTGGGGGTTTGGTGCCTTGCTCAAGGGTCTCACCTCGGTCGTGGTATTGAGGGTGGAGAGAGTGCTGGACATTCACTCCCCCCACCTACAATCCCTGCCGGACCTGAGACTCGAACCCACCACCTTCGGGTTACTCTAACCATTAGGCCACGACTGACCCAAAAAACAAGGTATTACTATGCTACATGTCTAAAAAACCTTGATAAGAAAGAGTACATTTAGGAATGACAAAAACAGTGTGAATATAAGACGTCTTCATGAAGATTGTGATGGTATTAATGCTGTTTTTTGAGATGGTGTTCAGCAGGAGAACTGTGGAAGATGTCGGACACTGTCAGGTGATGAACGAGGTTCAGAGATCAGCAGGTCACTTCTGCTCTCTAATAGAAATGTGTCTGTGATAACAGCATCACGCGTTCTGTGCCAAGAACAGGAGCGTTCCTGTAAAAATCAGCTCCGCAAACATCTCACCCTCAGAAACACAGCATGACACATGCCAGACAGGTTCTCTCACAGACAGTCAACATGAACTGCTGTTTGCAAGCCATTTCTCTCTGTAATGTGACAGACTATTACTTTATTTTTTTAGGCCAAAAGTCAAGTGAAAGGTTTCAGAGGTGGAGTTTTAATCAATTTTTATTAATTTTTATAAGCTTTAATAAATTTGGATTTATTATTGTATTATTGTATTGTATTGTATTTATTAATGTAATAAATGCATACATTATTTATTATTAAATATTGTGTAATTAATACCAGGAACATGTATCAAGTAAACGGTCATTTTGATTTCATGTTGACTTAAGGTTTAACGTTTAGGAAATACCGTTTCTTACAGAATAGTTAACTTCACATTTAGAAAGGAACTATGAAAGTATAAGCAAGGATAAATAAATAAATAAATAAATCAATAAATAAACAAATAAATAAACAAACAAACAGAAACGTTAGTGTTACATTTAGAAAGAAATAGCAAAAGTATAGAGAATAAATAATTAAACAAATAAACTGAAAAGTTTAAATATATATAAACATTTTTTTAGAAAGAAATAGCAAAATAAATAGAAGGATAAACAATTAAACAAACAAACAAACAGAAAAGTTAGTGTTACATTTAGAAAGAAATAGCAAAAGTATAGAGAATAAATAAATAATTAAACAAATAAATTAATTAACTGAACAGTTTAAATATATAGAAAGAAATGGCAAAAGTATAAACAATGATAAATAAATAAATAATTAAATATAACATAACATATAACATAATATACATACTTTGGAAAATTATTATGATTTTTTTTTTTTTAATAATGTGCACTGATGAATCATTCACATTAAAACCAGGACCATGTATTAAGAAAGTAAATGGTGATTTTGATTTCATGTTGACTCTAAAGCTTTAAAGTTAAATACTGTTTATTACCAAAAGAAAGTAGTGAAAGTATAGAGTTACACAGACAGACAGATAGATAGAGAGGTAGAGAGAGAGATAGGGAGATAGACAGACAGACAGACAGAGATAGATAGATAGTTGGAGCTGCTCACCTATCAGCGAGCCGTTGAGGAAGAGTGCGACGCCCAGCAGGACTCCCACACACAGCGCCAGGATGAAGGGCCGTCTGCGGCCCCAGCGCAGCGTACAGCGGTCACTGGCCGAGCCGATCAGAGGCGTGAAGATCAGACCCAGGATGGGGCTCAGGAACCACGTCAGGCTGTAGTATTGCTCTGGAAGACCTGAGAACCGCACACACACACGGGAATGATGTCACTTCCTGCACACGTCTTCAGCCAAAGTGCTGGTCCAAGAGCAGTTTGGGGTTGCATTATGTAGATTTATTGCTTTCATGAAGCAATAACAGTAATAGAGCATTTACAGTAACATGATTACAGACCCATTAAAACCCATGTACAAAACCAGTTTAATCATTAAAACGTAAAAAACCCTGATACTCAGTCCAAGCAGATCAATGCTATCACTAACATTATCTGATATTCAACATCCTCATCAAAATTAAATTTAAGATTTATGTATTTGAATTTCACACACACACACAAAAAAAAATATTATTAATTATAAAATTATTAAAAATATTAATATTTAGAAAAAAAATAGAAAAATGTCAGCCTTCATTTAAGAATTATATATTTGAATTATTTGAAAAAGATTATATTTATTATTATAATATTTGAAAATGAGATTTTTGGGGGTGGATTGAATGGATTTGAATTTCACTTAAAATATATTTATAAAAAAGTAAAAGTATTTTGAAAAAATATTTAGGCCTAAATTTAAGAATTATGTATTTGAATTTCACTCAACTGATAATAACTGAAATATTTAGAATATATATTTTTAGAAAAACATAACCTAAATTCAAGATTTATCTGTTGCATATTTTTTTCCTCCATTTTCACACAGACATTACACAGTTTTAACCTAACTAATTATAATAATAATAATAATAATAATAATAATAATAATAATAATCATCATTATTAAACATAATGCATATTTGTCCATCATAAATAAACAGATTTTCTGTAATAGAAATCCAAAAAATTAAATTCATTTAGTCATATCTTAACCATGTTCATACATTTACCCGAATAAATGTATCATTTTTAAAATGACCAGATCTATGCCGATTCTGAGACATTTAAATAAATACATTTTTAAAATATGATTATTTAAATAAAATCAAATAGATGCGAATAGCTAATAATAAACTATATGCCATGGTTTTTTTGAGTGCAGAAATCTGACCTGTTTAATTGATGAATGACTGACAAACATGCATTAAATTAACCTTATTAGTTAAAGTTAAAGCTTATTTTAATCCAAATGGATGGAAATTTTATATGCAATTCAAATAGATAAATCTAGGCCTGAGTATTTTTGAGTGTTTTTATCTAGCTCATATTTGCCGCTGATTGCAGTAGGTTTTGGTGATCAAGTTTCAGGTCAGGACGGCTGACGTCTGTCACAGCTGGCACTCAGAAATATGATCTTATGACCGGATTCAACAAGAAAATAGGATCAGACTATAAAGCAGATTGTTTGTGAGAGTAACAGGCTTTAAATGTTATTGAAATAACTCACTCTCACATGATTCGAATCATAAATTAGGCTGCTGTGGAAATCATTATTGGGTAAGTAATCCTCTAAAAGCCTGGCAAACGTCCAGTTTACCAATAAAAACTACTCCTTCATTGTTCCCAGATCAGAGACTGATCTACAGACACTTTCCCTACATCAGCTGCTGTATGAGGATTCAGGAGGAAACCCTCAAACGTTCACGGACAGGGAAAAAAAAAAAAAAAACACTTCACAACAACAAACTTCAAAGTGCACTGAAAAAATAAAAATCTCTTCCGTAACAGGCTCCTCCGTTTTTATTTTAGTTAGATATATTATAACATGAGCTTATGTTGAATTGATTTTACTGGAAACAACCCATTAAATTATTCAGCTTACCAATTGATATAAATGATATTATGAAGCACTTGGCAAAAGGATGTTATTTTCTGTGGATAGAAAAACAAATATGCCCCTATAAAAAATTTTTAAAAAGCCACTGCAAATTAATTTCGGAGAAGGAATACAATTTCTTTCGGAAAAGGCAATTTTACATTTAGTGCAAAATGAGTGAAATGAAAATGTAGAGAAGGATAAAAATCAAATCAAATCAAATCAAATCAAATCAAATCAGGCAAGTCCTCACAGAAAAGTTGGGTAAAAGAAAAAAAAAAAAATTCTAGAAACAAACAAACAAACAAACAAACAAACAAACAAATAAAATAGAAATAAAACGGAAATAAAATAAAATAATTAATAAATAATTAAATAAATAAATAAAATACACAAAATTATTCAGTGCTCATGGAAAATGAGTAAAATAAAAATTCTAGAAATAAATAAATAAATAAATAAATACATAAATAAATAAATAAATAAAATGATAAATTAAATATATTACTCATGGAAAAGTTGAGTAAAAGAAAAAATCAATTCTGTGAAACTTGGTGTGATAAACACCAGCAAAGCATGACAGCCTCACTTCCAAAGAAATAAACAGAAACAGAAGAAGAAAACAACAAAATCATATTGTCATTCATAAAAATGAGTTTGAGATGAAATGATTGGTAGACTGTCTGTAATGTCAGCATAATATTGTCATCTACCTTCAGCAAGCATGTCAGAAACATGCATATGATTCTTTAAAACACTGTCTGTGTAGACAGCTTTCTGCAGTTACAGAGCCACTAACACAGAAACATGTGCAGCACTTCCTCAAAGAAAAACAAAGCAATTTGTCAGCCACTTTAAGACTGTTTGTTTGTGAAAATGAGATTTGATTTCATAATTACACCAAACAATGAAAGCACTTCTCATCCAGATCAAGAGCTCAAGCTGAAGCACGTCCTTCATGGAGTGTGTTTGTTCTGTGAGGCTGTTATTATGGCAGAGCAAACACACATCTGTCTGCATCACACACACAACCTCATAATCATAACCGCATCAGAATGCCTCACGCACACGACACTGATCATGTGGAGACTGGCACTGCAACAATAATTCACACGCAGAGAGGCAGAAGACTATCACAGGAATCAGCTCTATCTTTAGAGCGTGTGTGTGCAGAGCTATAATAGGATTATCTCACACACTGTCCGGTCTGTTACGTGAAGCGTTGAGGAGTCAGGTTCAGCGCTGACATACAGGACACCACAGGAGAACATTCCTGAAGATACGCAAGAGACGTCCTGTATGGATTCACAGCAAACCAGATCAGCCGTTCAGACCAAGACCAAAGACTCCAACACACACACAGCACATGCACTTGAGGCAAAGTCACATTACTGAGCTGAAATGAATCGCTATGACAGGTTAACTAGGAGTTAACCAGGGAAACCGGCAAGATTGCAGTAAGACAAAATAAATAAATAAAAATAAATAAAATGAAAGATTCAGTGGTTTAACACAAAATATAACATTTATAAATTGTATACAATTATTTAATAATTAATATTCATAATTAATTATTTTTTAATACATTTATAAATTATATACATTTACTTACGAATTTATAAAATAAATAATTAAAAAAATAAAGTAATTAAATCATATAAATTAACATAAAATAATCAAATAAAAGCTTGTCATAATAGTTTAAAGCAACACGATATCAAAACTGTATCACTCACTATTATCAAATAATATTTATTAAAATATTTTATTGTGAACAGGATACTACTTGTTTGCATGAAAAATATACAGTGTGTGTGTGTGTGTATATATATAAAAATGTGTGTATATAAATATATAAAGGCAAATCTTACTTAATATATATAAATTATAAATATATTTATTTATAATTTATATATATTAAGTAAGATTTGCCTTTATATATTTAAATATTTATTTTTAATTATTTAAAAAATAATTATGGTGAAATTACACTCTAAACAGAATTTTATATATATATATATATATATATATATATATATTTATCTTTAAATATTTTTAAAAGAATTATGAAGTTACATTATAAATAAAAAATAATACTAAAATAATAACCATATAACATGTACACCCACATAAAATTTATGAATATCTTCAGAATATTTTTGATAAATATTTAAATAATAAATATATTATAACATCGCATTATAAATAAAAATAAAATCAATATTTAAATAATAAAGATATATATGTATATACTAACATAAAATGTATAAATAGATTTCTAACTAATATTAATATTAATACTAATATTAATATGAATAAATATTTAAATAAGAAACATAAGAACATAAGAAATATATGCTAATATTATGTAATAAAATAAATATGAAAATAATAAACATTATATATATATAATAATCAATATAATATGAAATTAATATATAATGAAATTAATATATAAAATGAAATGATGATTTTATTATTACCATATTATCACTCTGAAATTTTCAACTGGACAAATACCAATTAAAAAAAAAAAAAAAAATTCTCACAATTCTTCATAGAAAAAAAAAAAAAGAATGACTATAAAGTCCTAATTGTTCTCACGGTTTGCTGTCAGAAATCAGCTGGAAAAGAGCCACTGCACCTGCTGGTGAAAAGTGTGACGTCCCATTACACGACCCAAAAACCCTCACGATCCTCTGGGAAACACGCAGACTAGAGTCCTGAGAAGACAGCCTTATCAGAGTCAGGACCGGATCTGACAAACCAGCCGCTCTGTTCTCATCAGAAAACCGGGCCGGGCTTCACCTCGCAGTGCCACCAGTCCACTTCCTCTTCCTCCGGTTTGTTGAGGTGTTTCTATATATTTAGTCTCTGCAGTTAAACACACTGAGGCCCAAACAAAAGATCTGAATCAGATGGTAAGCAAGTTATTTGTTCCTTGAAAAATATGCGGAGTAAACATGCAAACAGGAAGTTTGAGAGATTTCAGTAAATAATCACAGGAGACTTTCTGTTTCCCACCAGGTCAAAAATGGTGAACAATACTGAGAGCAGAATGAGTCAAACCAGAGGAAGTATTTTCTAGACGAGAGAAACACACAAATCTAACGCTCAGAGAGAGAAACAAACCAACAATAACCAGCATCCAAAACAACACAGTCCGTTTCCAGCGGGAAAAAAACAAGGTACCTGCTTTTTGGAGGTCAAGGGTCAAAGGGCTGCGGAGAAAGTGCATAATCCAATTTGTTCTAAACGTGACAAGCTTTATATTAAGGGCTTTTAAAAAATACATTTATAATTAATATTAATTATTAATAAATATTCAAAAACATAATAAAAGTACTTTATAAATAAAAAACAAAATAAAATAGTTAACATGCATGTGAACATATATAGGATTAAATGAATTAATATATTAATATTATTTAATATGATTTATTAATAAATATTTAACTAAGCAATATATATATATATAAAGTTATATTATAAATAAAACTAAAATAAATATTAATGTAATAAACACACATATACCTATAATATAAAATGTAAAAATACACTTAGAATTATAATATTAATTATTAATAACTATTTAAATAAAAATAAAATTGCATTACAAGTTCTTATAATGTAAATATACATTATAGATATTATAAATAAAATTACATTATAAATACAAATTAAAATTAATATTACAATAAACATACATACAGTATATGTACATATGTTAACATTTATTTATATTAATAACATTTAATTAAATATTTAAATAAGAAATATGAATGATAAAAATACACTATAAATAAAAATTAAATATTAAAATAAACGTGCATATAATATATAAATAATAATAATACATATATTATAACTAATGTTAATAATTAATAAATGTTTAGATTAATTTATTTTAAATAAGAAATACATGATAAAATTGCATAAATAAAAATAAAATTACAATAACAAACATTATATTTATTATATAATAAATATTTCAACAATGAACTAACTATACATAGTATCTATCTAACTATCTTATTACTTAGAAATAACATCCTGGTGTTGTATTAGTTAGTAGTAACATTATTATTTGTTATTTACCATTTAAAAAAACATGCATAAAATCTTCTTGCAAATAAAAATAAAGGAAAGTAAGGAATGCTTTGTATTATATTTTAAATACATGTATTATATATGTATTGTATGTCTATATATTCTCAATTTATCCAGTCGTGCAGCTCTACTTTGTAGTGCTTAGTGCATTTGACCATGTGGGTAATATGCAGGTATCAGGTGCTCTGACACACTGTATCTGCACACACGCACACACACACACACACACACACACAGAGTCAACATAAGTTCACTGGCCACATGAGTCCCACCAATGAACCCTAAGACTAACAAAACCATCATTAGTCAGCCATCACCACTGCGGCCGGCCACTACAACAGCCTGTTCCTACGAAAACAAGAACCCTGCCAACACAGCGCTCACTGCAGCCAGAGACAAACCAGAGAAATCTGGAGTGAGAGTGACAGGAAGAGGAAGAGGAAGGTCAGGAAGGTGAAACGGTCTAGAAATGGACAAAAAGCAAAGCAATGCCAGGAAACAGGTGCTGTGTTCTCTCTGTGTGTCAGGTGCACAGCGGCCTATAGCCAGAACATTTAAAACGTAACATTATTAAACTTAACATTATTAGAACGATCAATCGACTAATCGTGTTTTATTAAACCCATTAATCAGTAGACTTCTATCGAATATTCAGCTTTTGCAATTCATCAACATTGTTATACATATTATACACATATTCATTCACGTATAAAGCCACTTTACAGCAGAAAGTCAAATTGTAATTCTAACGGAAAGCGACACACGTTTTTTTTTTTCATGTTTAATACTGTAAAGCTGCTTGCTTTAAAGCAGTCTATTGCATAAAGTGTTATATACTGTAAATAAACATGACGTGACTTACTGGAGTGCTGATTGCAGACCTTGTGCAAACGTCCACATTGCTACGATCAGATGCTTTCTTAACTGCTGTTTTCTCACCGCTGTCATGTTTGCTGTGTGTTTATTTTATTACTCAGAGGAAAGCGTGCAGCATATGCTCACATACTCATCTAAGCGCTAAACAGCAAAGTGCAGCTTGAGAATATCAAACTTTTTTTTTTTTTAACCTCAAAATGAAGACGGAAAAAGAACTTCACCATGAGTACATCAATGCCTTCACAACATGACAACAGTTTTTTTTTGTAGTTTTGTAAAATCTTCCCACACTCTACCAGTTCGACTTTGTTTAGATTCTAACATATTCTCATAAGCGTTGTGTGCGTCTTCTTCTGTTGGATTGTAGTGATGTAGTGATGGGCCTCATTTATGAAATGAATGTACGACAGAAATGTGGGCGTACAGTCGTTTCTACACAAAACTTAGAACTTATCAATATGGACGTGAGCGGTGGCTACGATCAAATCTCATCAGGTCTCAGCTCGTGTAAGCAAGTTTTTGAGTTAGCTGAACTTGCGTGCAGCATAGTAAATCAGGTGGAGAATTGTATAATGACAGAATTTTGTTCATTTCGATTATTTTCCTGATCAACAACCGAAGCTCATTAGTCAATCGTTAACCAGTAAGATTGGAATGTAATTTTTTCAGGGCTTTAGCTTTATATGCGTGAATAGAAGCATAAACAACAGACCATGAGGATTCACACATCGTCGCATCACGCACCTGCAGCGCTTCTGTGAACGAAGAAAAACAGAAACATGCGATCATTTGTACAATGAGACTGGCGGCATAAGAATGTCTGATGAATCACATCTGAACTCTGTCGTAAGTTGATTCATTTCACGTTTCCTTTCAACATCCTATTGGTTCTTTACAGGAAACAGAAATGATTCACCTCTCGAGTCTTTGGGTCTGAGTCATTCGTTCTTTTGTCTCGTGGATACAGAAATGAGTTAATAATTCCCAACCTTTCTTACAAACATGTTTACAGTTATGTGATGCGTTTCTGGTCTCAAACTTTAGCTTTTTATTTCTCACAATGTATACATTTGTGAATTCCTGTCATAATGGTTAACATTGAATGTGGTAATAAAGAGTTGGCTTTAAACTTTATCCGTATGATGAGGAAAAATCCCTTTGATAAAGCAAAGATACCTACATAATATAATAACAGCATACAGTTAATAATATGTAATGTTTGTGTTTGTTGTAAGATACTAAGCCGGGAAGCGGGCACGTGACAAAAGATCAAACGACTCAAACCCAAAGACTCGAGAGATGAACTAATCATTTCTGTTTCCGGTACAGACTGCATAGCTTCAGTTTATGGGGATGTGATGTGACATGACATGCATAACCTGAAAGAATAACTTAATTGTTTGCATTTCTCATTATTTGGCATTGGTTGCATTATTGTTTTTTTCTTATTCAAAACATTACGTAAGTAGATATGTTGTGGAATTTGGCTATTAACATGTAACATTTTAATTCTATTCTGCTGAAGTGAATGAAATGACTTGAAAAAATGATTTGTTCATTTTGATGAACGAGATTCAAAGATCCAAGTCAGTAAAATGATCCGAACTTCCCATCACTATTGGAGCGCATGCAGGAGAGCTGACTTACGCGGTTGCTATACAGCGCCACCCTGGTAAAACCACGTTACTGCAGGCCCTTACATGAGGTCATATGAGATCAAACGACTATTTGACAAAAAAAATATTTGTTGACATATTTTTGTATCGCCAACATTGTTGATAATGTCGACTAATCGTTTCAGCCCTAACGAATTTCCGGTTTCACTCAAAAACATGCTCGGTATGAAAGCTTACTGTGGTTTGTTATTCATGTCAGTCAGACTGAAGCCACATGAGACCAGGACCACCATGATCCAGCATCAGAAACCGAATCTCTCCAGGCCTCTGATCCCGATTCAACAGAAATCGAGCAGATGGCAGGATGAAATATTAACACGGCGGTTTCATATTCTCTTCCACTGCTGCGTGTGTCCAACTGTAGATCAACAGCATGAATGATTCATCAGAGAGAGTGAGAGATGTGCAGTGTGGATCTGGTTAAGGTTAGTGATCTGGACAAATAACAGACAGTTTGCATTTTCAAACCCTGGTGACTGACTCACAGCACTGATCTCAGATCAGCAAATATGCACCACTCCAAACATTGAGAAACAACAAAGAGAAACTTTTGCATGTAACATAAGTTTTAAAAACTACAGTTTCAAAAACAAAAACATAAGTGGTGTTTATCCATACAGAGGTTTCCACCACAATACACTGCTATGCTTTTGCTAAACTGTTTTGAGTGATGATGTCATGTTGCTATGCAGTTACTAGGGTGTTCTGTGTGGTTGCCATGTTGTTTCTAAGCAGTTACTGAGGTGTTCTGAATGTTTTTGGAATGCTGCTCTGCAGTTTCCAGTGGTTGCCAGTATATTGTTAAGTGAGAGATTGTGTGTTTTAATCATTAGTGGGAGAAAACTGACCTCTAATATAGTCAATCTGTTTTTCTCTTGTCTGTGAGCTCCTGAAGGACATTTAAACCACATGGGTTTATTAACACACACGGCGAGTCAGCTCGGTTACGTAACACTGCAGCAGTGCGATATGCAGCACACAGTCTAAGTCAGCACTGCACTGCATATACAGGAGATCTAGTGCAATTTTATTCTTACAGCTAAAACACACACACACACACACACACACACACAAGCACACACGCACGCAAACTAATAAACACACACACATACAAACAAACTAATACACACGCACACAAGCACACACACACAAGCACACACACACACAAACTAACTAATAAACACACACACACATACACAAACTAATAAACACACACAAGCGGGCACACGCACACACACACACACACTAACTAATAAACACACACACACACACACACGTCTCCTCTTCCTCATCTGAGCTCAGTGTGATTCGTCACGCTGGTCTTGACTCTTGGAAACCCCAGCGGTCACTGTCAGCTCCTGGGCGGCTCTGCTTCCTACTTTTGTGGGCACATACAGTATTTCAAACAAAATGCTAAATGAGTTTCACTATTGTTTCCGCCAAAAGCTCTGAAAGTCTGAGCGGTCATGAGAACTCGAGTCTAATCCGCCAGAGATTGACCAAAAACAGCCCAAAAGGGCTCATTGTTTAGCTATTTATGAGAGACAATAGAGACCTGCGAAATCACACGCCACAAACTCGCTGCATAGAGCTCATGTACGCATTACAAACATTACAATGAGTCCATAGATCAGCTAAGACACATCTGTAATTGACAGATCGCAGGGCTGACAGCGCAGGTGTGTGCTGAATTCTTGTGCCCTGTGTGTGAGATGTGATGTACCCATGAGGCATTGCAGCAAGCCAGAGTGACACCAGGTCGCGAGCTGCATCTGCTGGACCACAACCATGCTCAGATTGACTGCTAGCATATCACTTATACACTATACAGTATGTACAGTGAAATAGTATGTAACATTACATTTCATAAATTCTATTATATTAATAATAATTCATTTAATAAGTAATAACTATTAATAATTTCTTTATTTACATATGCACATTTATGATTATCTATTGGAGGAGAAATTGTTAATGTCCATTTTAAAAGGAAACAAATGCATTAAATACATGCTTTATACTTTATATAAAATAAATGAAATAAATGTATAATAATTACATGTATTTATTATAATTAATACTATG